>FIZT01020048.1:0-10975 GCA_900065295.1 Paracoccus marginatus | reverse complement strand
TTCTATCCGCTGCGTTTTTATACGCGGATTCAACGCGGGTTTCTTGCCAATAGGGGAATACCGTGTCCGTAAACGTTAACTCGTTTAAAACATTTTCTAACCAATTTGGTCAACATGATTGCTCGTAATTGTAGCATAAAAGTTTTAATTTTGGGGCTAGTTTCTTTTTCTTTTGTTAAACTGTGGCGAGTGGAATTTGTGGAAAGTCTTGGGAATTGTTTTATCCGCCGAAAAACTAGGATTGATAAAATGCTTTTTGGGGTAATTCGAGTTCATTGAACACAAATCTGGTGTCGGTTTTCCTATTGGAAGCGTTTTTCGAAATTTTTGAAAAATTCACCAAAAATATGCCAAATTGTGAAAAAACTCAAAGTTGAAAAAGTATCGACATCGAGTAACTCAATTTCAATGCCAATTGCCAAATTCGAATTCTACGCTCTACGACCGAAAAATTAGTCAGAAAAAAGTGTTGTTTTTCTGTTTTATGAGAGGAATCCGAAAACCAATTTTTTTTGGAAAATTCATGCGATCGTGCCCCTGAGAAATTTTCGAAAACTCTTCTCTGACCAGTTACGAAATTTATAATGTTTTTTCGACCAATTCTGATAATTTTGAAGCATTTGAAATTTTGATAAATTAACAATCAATTCAATAATCTGAAAAGAAAAATAGAAATTGCAACAATTTCTGATAATTTTGTAGAATTTGGAATTTTTAAAAATTAACGATCAATTCAACAATGTTTAAAGATTGACTATTTCACCAATTTTTTAAATTTTTACAATTTTGCAAAATTCCGCCAATTTTTACAAATTATTGCTGAAATGACAAAAAAAAAAAAAAATTAAAATTGAAGAATTTTCAAAGTTGTCAAAATTTTAAAAAATTTATTGAAATTCAATTTTTGAATATGTTAAAGGATTATTGGAATTTCGTTTCGTTAAAATTATCAAAATTCTCAAGAGTGTCAACTGCATCAATTTTAACAATTTCTGGAAATTTACAATTTTTATTGAAACTTTTAAACTTGACATTATTGAAGATTTTAGCACTTGAATTTTTAAAAGATCGTGCGTTAAAAATCAATTTTTCTTCACTCCTATCCTCACAAAAATTCCAAAAATTCTGACCAATTTGTGAAATGATCCAGAAAACAAATTCTCTACCGCACCAAAACTTCAATTGCAAAAGCCCTTTGAAAACCAATTTTCACAGACAATTTTTTTTTTCAACAAAAGTGTTACGCTGAACTGAGACCTATACCCCGGATTCAAAAATGGCCGTCACAACGGAATTCTGGGAGGGGGGATGCAATAATAATGGAAAAAATAACAAATAAAATTTTTTGTGAAAATCCCTCATCAATGTTGAACCGTCAGCAAAATTTATAAACTCTCTACTCAAAACAAGAGACGAGTTAATACCTAGCTTTTGATGGTCATAGAAAAAAAAAAGTTCAGGTCGTAAAGTGCAGATTGGTGGACATAAAAAACCCACCTTGCCTCGTTTCTCGTATTGTGACATTTAAAAGCAAATACCTAATATAATGAAAATACACGCAATAGTATACGGAGTTGAAAAAAAAAATGTCATGATGTATGCGTAATGCCGTGTTGATATTTCCCTTGACAGTATCCAGTGGTCTATAAAGAGGAAGTATTCAAATTTACCCCTAATTTCAAATATTACCAACGAAAGCGACTGGAATCCCGAAGGAGTTTTCGTTTTATTAGAATTATCGGAGCGTGTTTTTGTTTTCATGAAGTTTATATACAACTTGTATGCGTATATATGAAAGTTTACATTACTATGAAAACTTCATAAAGTACATAATTTTGATAGGCGTCCGTTGTTCGTTACATTTTGTTTCCTTATCTGTTGTTTTTACAAAGTTATACGCCAATTTACACAGACTACTCAATGTAGACGCATAATTTTTTCCATTTATGCATTCGCCCATTGGCACTGCAGACACTCCAGGTACCCAAGCAGGTATAGCCACAGTGCAACGGGTAATCTCATAAATCAATCGGATAACTGGCCACACGTACACGTACGTCATGGTACTTTAACAATTTGTCGGCTCTTATAGAAATCTTTTTTCGGCTCTTCTATTTGCACCACACATATACTTACACAATTTACAAAGACGAAAACAATTAAAACCTGTTTTTTTTTCGCATGGCATCGCGTCCACCGTCCTCTCAACGAGCATATCTATCTCGTTCTACGAAAATATACAAAAGTGCGAGTCTGCTTCATGGTGCAAATAGGTACAATTGCATGAATGACATTTTTCTTCTCTTAGGACTGGTTTTTTAATTCTTGTCGGCGATATTGAAGTATTTTTTTACGGCCTAAATGAGTAGGTACTTATTTCACATGTTAGGGCAGAAGACTGTCTACAATCATTTTTTTTTTTTTTAACTCGAGTGTATAATAATTCGCAGTCAAATGAAATCAAGGTGGTCTCTTCTCCTATCAAAAATACAAATAGGTATTAATCAATCGTGAAAATTATTCGTGAGTTAGTAAAACAATAATATAGATAATTTTTAAACACACACGTACCAACGATTGACCGACATGGGAGAAATATTTGAATATAAAACCTGTTGAAAAATCACTTTTTTCCTCATTTTAAAGAGATGAATTGAAAAATGAGGTAACGTGTCATTTGAAGATAATATTTTTTTGTAGTACGCAGATGTTCCCTATACGTCTTGTTTATTGTATCCGGAAAAAAATCGTATTAAAAAATACTCATACTGTGATATCGTTGCACGAAACAAAATAATAAAATATATTTCGATTACGTCGAATCCGACAAACATATGTTTTTTATTTAGTAATCGGCTCTCTTTACAAGAGCGGCATATTTAGACCTACAAACGTACAAAAAAACCTATAATATTTCGGTTGATGAATTAAAAACACATTATATATACGTTTCGTATCTTCATTAAAAATATAGACTTTTTCAAACGCAACAATCTGTACAAGTTTATTAAAGAGGAAAGAATTTTACGATTGAGACTGACATAGCGTGGTGAGTACGTTGATGCGATGACATACGGGATAAGGGTAATATAACTATACATCTTTCCATCGCATTCGTCTAATTAGCGATTAAACGGCGATAATAAAATGACAAACGAGTACTACTACATTGATTTAAAAAATCTTGCCACATGACAAGATCGTTCAAAATACTTGACAACTTGATAATAAGACTTTGCAGCAGTCGCAACGAAACCGCCAATGAGTAATTAATGTCATCCATCGGTTGTTTGAAGACTATTAATCGAACCATGGTCAACGGATGTGACTTTGTTAAAGCAATTCCGTCGAGGAATATAATCGAAAAAAGTTTATTCATTATTCATTCGAGGATTTTTCTGAATGAGATTCTATAGATTGATGAAATTAATTTTTAAAAGAAAATTGTTTTTGAAAGGAACTGACACAAATTTTAATGCCTATTATTCTAAAAAAAAAAAATCAAAACAAGACTCGTTAAAAAAAATTTAAAAAAAAAAAGTAATAGAGGGCAGTTGGGATGTTGAATTCTTCTAGTTGCACTTGCTTTTCATGGTGTGACACCTTCCAGCAGGAAAAACATGAATTTTCGTTCAAAATTTATTGAACATATCCGAGTGGTTTGCCCTTAGAAACCGGTTTCGATCTCTCCCACCCCCCTGATGAGAATTTTTACCGGAGGGGTGAAAGTGAAAAAGTTGATTTTTTTTCAAAAAATTTGGGAAGTTGGCAAATTTTAGAAAATTGACAAAATTCAGAAAATTGATAAATTTTGAAAAATTGACAAATTTTCCAAAATTGACAAATTCTCCAAAAATTGACAAATTTTCCAAAATTGACAAATTTTCCAAAATTGACAAATTTTCCAAAATTGACAAAGTCTCCAAAATTGACAAAGTCTCCAAAATTGACAAATTTTCCAAAATTGAAAAATTTTTCAAAATTGATAAATTTTTTGAAAAAATTTCTGCAACAAAAATTTCAAAAAAGGTACAATTTTCATTCAATTATTTTATTTTAGTAATAGCTACGTTTCGAATAGACGTCGAAATCGTCGATAAATTCAAATCACCTTTTGTCACCACCATAAATACCCCACTTCTGATGACCTAGTCTACACACCTACTTACTTCAAATTCATAATAAATTCAAAACAGTCATCGTATAATTTTCAAAACTCGCCAACAAAAAACTCGTCGAACAAATTTTAATCACGTATAAGCCTGGGTACAAAGCCGATAAAATTGTGATAAAATGAAAGTTGTACGTTACGTTTTGTTCAATTTGGCTAAAATTGCTCGTCGATTGCCAGAACAATGAGCTTAATTTTTAAGGGGTTTTTTGTATTTAATTTTACACCCTGCGGAAGAGCCAAAGCACGGCTCGCATTTTAATGATATAATTTGAAAAAAGTTGCATCCGCAGTCGAGCCTTCTAGTCCGGCAATTTATCAGTAAGTATACGCCGAGAAAACGATACGGATTTTTTCGTCCAGAATTTATATAGATAAACTTTGGCTTACCAACGAATACCGACCAGCTTGTCGAGTATTTTTTTTCTTTGGAAAATAATGTCGAGTTCTGCGACGTTTTTTAATTGGCTCGAGCATTTTATTTTCAAACCAATAATTGAACTGTTTTTCAAACTTTTATCTCGGTGTAATTAATTAAGAAATGTGGCACAGCAGCTCGAAGTGTTGTGGTTAACAACATGTCAGTTTCTTTGGACTTTTTTTTTCTTTTATTAATACTCGATCGATGATACACTAGATTAAGTAAAAAATATAGGAAATTACCAAGTTCTTGAAATTTTGAAAATATCCAAGAAAATTCGTTCACAGTTTTCCTCTCTATTTTTTTCGTAAATTTGCATGCCAATCCAACAATGTGGTTCAACAATTAAATTTTTTAAAAAATCCAAACAACTCACGACAATTAAAAATATTTGTTACGTATGATTAATGAATTTTATAAAATTCATGCCGCAGTGGCATCCGCACAAGATTAAGCGTCCTTGTTCAACCATCCTTCAACAAATTAAACATCACCAAAACAGAATAATTTACATCGAGAACATACTTTGTTGTAAATACACGTAAAAATATATCGCATAATTTTATGATATTAATTATACGACTTTGTTACACGACGTTATGGCTTCATCGCGAAAAATACTTTTCGTATACTTACTAACGTATATGTATACTTACCTTTTAAGAAGTCACAAAAAATCATAAATCAAGCAACAGATGTTCGTGATTGCTGCGTATATATACGTATACTATCCAAACACAAGATTAATCCAACGTACTTTTTTTCGCTATTCCTTCAAAAATAAGCAAGAAATTTTCAAACGACTCCTCAGATATGATACATTAATTCCACCTTAATATTTTCTTCGGGTTTAGGTATAAGAAAATTAAAAAAAAAACTGTCTGCAAAATATGTTCGCATAGGTGTATAGGTATACCTAAGTTACGTATTTCGAAGACGAAAAAACATTAAAAATGAAAAAGGGCCATTTATTATTGATACCATAATATCCATAAAATGATTTTTTTTTTTTTTTTTGCAAAAACCTAGAAACACAAACAATTTGTAGAACCAAAAATGACTTTTCGAATTTCGAAACCGATCGGTTCATTAATAATTAATCATACAGCCTAAACTTGAGAGGATTGATTCGCGAAACTCGAATCTTTTCACGTCTGGCATTCTCGTCAGTTACCACTAAATCCGCGTAGCCCACGTAGCAGAAAAAAAAATTCAATTTCTCAAAGTTTATTAAAGCCTCTATGCAGCCAACAATGAAAAATGAATCACCACCGGTTATTGTATGTTTTGCAAACCTCAACAAATGCGAATACCATTTTTACAGTTCAACGTCAACTTTTATTGCATTCGTCGACACACGAGGCGAAAATTTTCACCACTTCTGTCAGGACAATAGAAGCGTTGACGTGGAAAAAAAAATCTCGAATGGAAAAAAAAATAACGCGATAAAGAGATTTTGATTGAACATCTGCAACGTAGTTCTAATTTCACTTAAGTACCCTACACGTCCAGAAATAATAAAATTCAATCGAGTGATTTTTAATTGGTAACTATTAACGATGCCGATGGAAGACGGATCGCGGTGTTATTGTTCTTCTTCCGTGTTATACCGAGGTTTTTTTTCAACTCAACTCGTTTCGCCGACCAGAGACGGCGTTTAAGTGTTCTGTCACGGGTAACGATCAGTCATTCAAACGGTCAGATTTTATTTTATGCCAAATAAAAGCAACGATGTGATGAATGACGAGCCACACCGCAGAATCTTATACGAGTATTCGTGATTAAATCACGATTAAATTGAATCGCATCTTTAGGTCTTACTCGATGAAAGCGGAAGACAGAGAGAGGGCAATAGGGTCAATATCGAAATAAGTCCAAAAGTAATTTTCTTTCGCCAAGGCGAAATACCATAATCAGAAAGAATTCTAAAAACTATTCCATAAAATGAGCTAAACATTTAATAAGGATATACTGTACTTAAAGCTGCGCATCGCGCTGAAGGCTTCGATGGAGTATTACGAAATGTTACCATACCTCGTGCCACGTATATATTGTAGTATTTACAAGGGCGAAATTACTTCTTTCCCTCAAATCTTCGGCTCTTAAGATACTTATATTTTTTTTCCAAAAGGAGGTTCAGGTGTTGCAATGAAATCTCCTGTTTCTTTATACTTTTAATATATGGTTATTTGTATTTGTGCAGTTCAAATGGCTGCGCTTTTAAAACAGTAATAAATATAAATTTAACGCATCGTGGATTATTGGGCGCATCCGGTAATCCTATACGTGAAACAATTTATAAATTGCGGTTCCAGTCGTTCAACGTGAATAAATACGTATTTTGGTTGCATTGCCTGACACTAAACACAGATTACCGAAGTGGTGCATTTGTACAAGATAATATTCTACTCGTGAGTGCTTCAGATAGGTATTACATGCAGCTGAGCCCAGAGAGAAAATTTTATTAAATTGAATGGCATTTGATAATAATCAAATCATGCCTCAAAAATGATACCTAACCAAATAAGTGCTCACGTATCATAAAAAATAACTTACTCATTTTCGTATTCAACTCATTATAGGTTCTTTTCAAAATGAAAAATAGCTGCAACTCACCTGAAACATGGAAAAAAAAATTATTAGTTGATGGTAAACGAACCCAGAGTTGAGATTTTGAACTTTTCTTCAAATTGGCATGGATTTCTGTGTAAAAATTCAGTGTCGTTGATAATTTTTATCTGAACTTTTTCCAAGCTTGCAGAGATGTCGGATGCTGTTATCAAAGGAATGGAGATCGAAAAAAAAAATTTCGAGTATCCCATCCATATTGAACAATTACCACTAACTCCCTCTATTTTTTCTAACCCCAACTACACTTTCTCAGGGTACTGCAAACCGCTTACTGCAAGTGTAAAGTAACAGAAGCGCGATCTAAATAACAATCTGGTTACTTGGGTAGCAACCAGTTCATCTCAACGTCTTCATCAGCGCTCTCTATCATCATTTCCTGACTACGAAATGTAATAACAACGACACTAGATGGCGTTATCGGATCTCAAAGAAGTTAATATTTCTGTAAAAATCAGATACACTGATTTTACAAAAATTAACGAATTCCGGAAAACTGAAAATTGAAAATTCTTTGAAAATTTTGAAAGCTGCCGATTTTCAAATAATCAGCAAAATTCGAAAAATTGACAATTTTTGGAAAATCAATGAACGTGGGAAAATTGACGAATTTCGAAAAATCAAAAAAATTTTGGAAAAGTGACAAATTATGAAAAGTTGAAGAATTTTGGAACGTTGACGAATTTAGAAAAACTGTCAAATTTTAGAAAATTGATGAAATTTCAAAAAATTAACAAATTTTGAAAAATTGTCAAATTCAAGAAAATTGTCCAATTCAGGAAAATCTATCAATTTCGGAAAATTGGCAAATTCAGGAAAATTCATCAATTTTGAAAAATTTTCAAACTTCAGAAAATTGATAAATTTAGAAAAATTACAAATTTCTGACGAATTGGAAAAATTGACAAATTTTGAAAAATTGATGAACTTTAAAAAATTTGGACGATTGAAAATTTAAAAAATTGTCAAGTTCATAAAAATTATTAAATTTTGCAAAATTGACAAATTCTGGAAAATTACGAATTTTTGAAGAATTTGGAAAGTTGACGAATCCCAGAAAATTGATCAATTTTAGAGAAATTGACAATTTGAATGATTGAAGATTTTTTAAAATTTCAAATCATCAATAGATGTTGGAAAACTGAGAAAATTTCGAAAAAGTCAAAAATTTTGGAAAATTAACGAATTTTAAAAAATTGTCAGTTTTCAAAAAATTGACAAATTTAGGAAAACTCAAAAGTTTTGGGAAACCAGCCAATTTTAGAAAATCAGAAAATGTGTAAAAATTGTCAAATTTTGAAAAATTTACGCATTTTAAATACACTGGAAAATTGATTAATTCAATATTATCCCAGCTTTTTAGATTTTTCACAATTATTTAATATTTTTTTATTTTAGAATTCTTCAGAACTCCAACAATGATCTGTACCTAGACCTACCTAATATGATTTTTCAACTCATAAAAATACTGTGATATCTGCGCTGGATTGAGCAGCGAAGCACACCGTATGCATTTTTACATACAAGTAAGAAAATATGGCTGTTAATAACCGTCATATTCAAGGCTGGAAGACTTATAGTCATTTTTATAAAAGCCGAATTTCGTATTTTCTCAATATTTCGCTGCACGGTATAATACGATATTTACGACGGCGAACTTTTCAATTTCGCCCGAACAAGGATGCTTCGCACGCTACACATAGGTATGTGCCGGCGATAAATTCAAAAAGCCAGTTACGATTACCTTTTGAGTAGTACACTGCGGATGTGGAACGAGCGCAACGGAACGAAGACGCGACGCAACCGTTGAAATAATAAATTTACGTAGAACGCTGCATTTCTTAGGTAAGTACAATACTTTTTTGCGCTTGTGAAATTACTCGCTTCTCAAATGGCGCACTTTATTCGCGACTCGGTGTTCATTAAAACACGTTATCACGCGCCTACGAATTAAGGGTTTCGCCATCGTCGACGCCGGAGCGGTTAGTCGCTTCTAAATTATACACGTACGTGTTAGACAATTGCTTGCGTCTTGCGATGAAACAAGCGAGCCCCCTTTTTCGAACCGAACAGACGAAGAAATAGCGTAAGGCTGGAAATAAGAATGCCATCCTTATGCATATAATACCGACGACGTTGCACTCTTGGTGACTTAATTTAATGTTCTAAACGTTGTCGTGTTTCGCCGTTTAATGCGTCGATGCGTCTACCAAAAACACAGCACGCACCGAACTCCGAGTATACGAGTACGCTCGGCGAGTCGAAGGCGCACGCCAAGCGCAATCTTTTCTAATTCCTCTGGATTTTCCGTCTCTCGCTCGCGTAGGTATATCGTCTCGAAATAATTTTTAAATTATCTCATTAATTCTAATGACGATGAGACGCGTATTTTTAAAATTTCCAATTTACTAAATTACACTCTTTTGCCGGCTCGTGAAATAACTCCGGCTTTCTCGCTCGGAATTAATGCGCAACTGGATGCGAACGACGAGTAAAATATTTCCTAGAAAATCCCAACCGAATGAAGCATACATACAAGGCAAGAAAGTTGGAAACTTGAAAAATTTATCAAATGAAATTCTATACGTACCGATATTGTAACTCGAAAATAATGGACCGATTGTTGGGAAATTTTTAAAAGCATATTTGAGAAATTTTCTAGAAACTTGCGTTCAAAGCATCAGCGAAGAATTTCGCAACAAAACAAAAATTTACGTAGAAAATAAATACGCAAATATTACCTAATTTCAAGACTACAAAGAGAAATATTCTCCTCAATGTTTTCCAACATTTCAGAATCCTACGTTGATAGAATCTAAAGTCAAAATACGCCGAATAATTATTCTGGTATAAAGGAAATATTATAACCACAAACTTTTTCTCTTTTTTTACCACTCTATATAGTTAGTACACATCCTTTCAGTTTTCATTCATAATATTTAGCTAGAAACCCCATTTGGAAATTATTAATGATATTAACCGAGTAAAAAAATAAAAGGTCGCAAAGGCAGAAAAAAAAACACCAAAGTATTCTCGAATACTTTCGATAAATAAACAGAAACACTATCTGTTCTTTTAAATGTTTAAAAATAACGTTCCGCTTATCTAAATATTTTGCTTGCAGTGCTTTTCAAAAAATATCACGAAACGTAACAGCGAAAGTGACATCAATAGAAATTACAAAATAAATTATTCTACAGACGTTAAGATCTTTAATTAACTATCCGCGATATTTTTCAAAGTATTTTTATCGTGCAGGCAAAAAAAAAAAAACAGGTATCATTGCTGTCCACTTTTACCATTGGCGAAAAGAAACTGTCATAAGAGATCCCTTCAGGTTCCTCTTTTTTTTTCACGCAGAAAGCGCATGTGAGTGTTGTAAAAATGATCCTCATGAGGCTACGAACGCCAGAGTTGTGTTCATTTTTTACACGCACACCAATAGAGATATCACACGCGGATACTTTTGTTCGTTCGTATTAAAAAGCCTATTTACGAGGTTAAAAAGAGTGAAATTTTTAATCATTTTGGTAATCTAAATGATGGGTCTTTTCACCCTTCTGTTCAAGTGCACTCGTAAGTGCGTAAGTATAACATCAGAGCCGAACTAGATTTTCGTAGGCCCTAGACAATTTTCTGCTTTGAATTTTTTTTTAGTTCACATGCCCAGTTATTATTAAATTACTACGTTCGTCATTGGCGGAAATAAGCCTTTATAGTTATTGGGGGCTGGAGCCTCGAAGGGCTATTTTTGA
>FIZT01020033.1:0-31529 GCA_900065295.1 Paracoccus marginatus | reverse complement strand
TGTTGCGAAAAAAAAAGATGCCGCCAGAGCCGCCAGCTTACGCTCGATCTAGATAGAAGTGTATTTTTCACGATCAGCGCATGCGCGTTTCGTTGTCGCATTTCAAATTTAAGGTTTCGAATCAACTTTTGTAACGTTTTTTTTTTTGCCAAAAAATTGAAAATATCTCATCTTCTGCCATCTTCAACTTGATTAAATAGTATAAATATTTTGGTTTTCGATCCATTTTGAGTGTAGTATTCGTTGAACTAGATATAAATTTTTTATAATTCACTAAATCGCGAATGTAGTTAATGAATGTTGTGAATTTGGTGTATTGTTCAATTGTGGCGTAATCATGTCATTAATTCCAGAAAACGATAATAATAATCCTCCTTCTACTTACAACCCGTTTAACCCATACAATCGGGGTATGGCGGTAAGAAAATTATTCTCTCAAAGTAACGAAGACTGCGACCAAATTTTCGATAGAGAAAACAACACTTTCCAAGTGTATCTGCGAATAAAACCCAATCCTGATTTTGTAAGGAAGAATCTAATATCTCAATCTTCATTATGTGGACATCGTTAAGATGATAATTTAATGTATTTTCTTCTAGAGAAACACTATAAAAATTGTAGAAGGATCAAAATTGGTGTGCAGACCTCCGATTACTTCCAAAGTGTATAGAAATTCCGAGAAAGCAGAGTAAGCATTCAAATTTAATCGTTGCTAGAATGCCTATCTAACGAATATTTATTCTAGGTATACGTTCTCTAAAATATTCGGACCGGAAACCACCCAACAAGATATTTTTGAAGAGACTGTTCTGCCTTGTGTTAACGATTTGATTAGATCTCATAACGGCTTAGTATTTTCAT
Organism: Paracoccus marginatus; assembly: GCA_900065295.1. Lineage (NCBI taxonomy): Eukaryota > Metazoa > Arthropoda > Insecta > Hemiptera > Pseudococcidae > Paracoccus > Paracoccus marginatus. The sequence goes on along the minus strand of FIZT01020033.1, from coordinate 30,668 downwards.
ACGGTACAACAAATGCCGGCAAGACCTACACCGTTCAAGGTATTTACATATTTATGATCTGATAACGTATCATCGTCGTCGACGATCCGATTGTGTATGAGTTGTTCTCTTCATTTTTCAGGTGATGTTAGAAATCCAGGACTTATTCCTCGCACCCTACATGCCATTTTTTCTAGAATCACACCCGATCAAGATATTAAATTTGCTCCGGAACATGCCACTGGAGTCAGAAAACTAAACATAAACGAGAGTACTCAGGCTTTGATACGAAAAGAAGATATTCTTAGAATGCATGTAAGTTACCATTGAATATACGTGAAACTCGAACCAACATTTTGCGTATTGAAATCATTGATTTTTTTTAGGCATCTTCGAAAAACAAAGGTGGCGTATATCCTAATGAAATCTGCGACGAATATAGTAAATTATCCGAAGGGTTCGAGGATTATTCGTACGATCACCTTACTTGCCTGCCTACATGCTCCGTATGGGTATCTTTTATCGAGATATACAACGAACTTATTTTCGATTTATTGGAGCCCTGTACCGGTAGTTCGCGTACTCAATTGAAATTAAGCGTCGATGGTCAAAAAAATTATTTCGTAAAAGGTATTATTCGTCTTAATAATACGATTATTTTTCTTTCGCCGCCTAAAATGATGTCTTATCGTCAGGTTTGAAGCAAATTTGTGTACAAACCGCCGCCGAAGCTTATTCCATCTACTTGTACGGAAAGAAAAATTTAAACGTTGCATGTACCAAAATGAACGAAAACTCTAGTCGGTCTCATTGCATTTTTGTTATCAAATTGTTGAATCAATCGGATCCAGAGTTTGTCACCTTATCCAGGTACTAGTTTTCTATTTTTACTATAGGTAACCTTAGTTTGAAATTTTCTAATGGAGGTGATTTTTCAGTTTATCTATTTGCGATTTAGCTGGTACAGAAAGACAGACGAAAACACAAAACACGGGAGTACGTTTGAAAGAATCGGGAAATATAAACTTATCGCTGTTTACGTTAAATCGATGCCTTAAAACGTTACGGTGAGTTTAATTAGATTTACTAAAACGGACCAATTTCATTTTTTACCATTGTATTCGAATTTTACAGAGAAAATCAGATTAGCAGTACCTCCCAAGTTATGCCGTACAGATCATCCAAGCTGACTCAACTTTTGTGTTCAGCACTGCTCGATCGAAACGAAGAAAAAGTTATCATGATCGTTAATATTAATCCGTCGCAAGAATTGTACGACGAAACGCAACAGGTTCTTAAAGTCTGCGCTATCGCTCACGAAATACGTACAAAACCTATGAGCACGAGGAATATTCGGCATAAGACTAGATTTTCAGCGTTGGTATACGAAAACGAAAGCGAAGCCGGACATTATCAACCTTATGGTAATATCAGAATGATTTTTTCTTCTTAATTCTAATGAAAAAAAAGAAGAGATTAATTTGAAAAATTTTCTTCAGATCTGGAATCAGAATGCGAAGATGAAAATGATCCCTTGATTAAGGTGAAATTTAGTTTGATTTTTAAAATACATTTCACGAATGTATTGATAAATGACAATATTGAAATAATTTTCAGGAACTGAACGAAAAAGTATCAAAGTTGAACGAAGAGCTGAAGAAAAAGGAAGAAATCATCGGATACATGCATAAAACGTACCAAGACATGCTCGCTGATTCGTCTAAATTCCACGAGTAAGACGAATTTTTCGTATCTTGGATCGATAAATTTTGAATATCGTAAATTGAATGATGACTTTAATTCGCAGAGACGAAGTCGAACAAATACGTAACGAATTGAAGCAAAGCAGCGAACGAAGAATCAAATCCATAAAAGATTATTACGAATGGAAAATCGAAGAACTTAGTAAATCAAACGGCGTTAACGTTGAACAACTCAATAGCTCCGCTCAAATTGAACGACTCGAATTACAAAATAAAGTATCCGAAATGGAAGCTGCCATGGCCACTTTACAAATCGAGAAAGAACAAACTTCTAAAGTAGAATATTTTATCGATTTTTTAATTAGAATCAAACGGCCCAATTCAACGATTACTTTTTTTTTCCAGTCGAAAGATTTCGAAGCAGAAAATATCAAATTGAAACAAGAATTATTAGAGTCGAAAGAAAAAATCACGGTAATTTTAATAATTCATTTTTTTCTAAAATTCTTTCCCAATTTGAGCTAAAAATAATTATGTGATTTGTCTAGAACCTCGAATCTTTGCTAAACGAAGCTAAAGACGAATACAAGAAATTGGATAAGCAGTTTGAAAACGCAGCCATTAAGTGTTCAACGTATCGCGAGCAAAATAAAGTATACCAATTGAACGTGGATAGTTTAGAACAAGCAATCGAAGTAAGACCTCCACAATTATTTCTTTCGTTTCGCTAAAACATATAACTACTGAAAAAAATTCCATTTCAGAACTTGCAAAATGAACTGGAAAGCAAAGATAAGGAAATCAGCGACAAGTCGAACCATATTCAATACCTGGAGAAACGTAAGTAATCGAAATACATCTTCAGTGGTTTCCTCAAATCTTGTAACTAATTTAACTCGTTAAATCCACAGTAATCGGTGACAAAGAGAATATAAAATCGAAGAAGAAATCCGATAAGAAGAAAAAGTTATTGAACCCGGATGACGAGCTGATGATCCTTAGCCCCGACGATTTCGGTTCCGATCGAGAAATCTTCCGCGAAGTAAGTTTTTCGAAATTTAGAAACTCTCCGCTGTAGGTAGGCGGTCTCTTCATGGCCGAAATTTTTCTCAATTTTAGAATTCCATTTTTTCGTCGAGAACTCGCAGATTAGTTTTAGCTGCTTTTTCGTCTGTCGATCAAAATTCGCAAGTAGACTCGCTCGAAAATCGTTCAAGAAATTCCTCTAATTAAACGAGCCTCTTGATGCGTATCTACTATTACCGCACGAGTATTAATAATTTTATATATGTATTTATAGGCTCGTCCTAGAAATGAAGTTGCAACGCCAGCTATGACCGTACAATCTCATAGGAAAAAAAAACCGTATTAAGTTACGATATTTTTTACGCGGATATTTTAAAATTTTCATTTTTTACTCGTATTTAATTTTCGATTATGTAATCAAGTATAGGATTGAAAGAAAGAAAGTTGATGGATATTTTAAATGTTTTACTGAGTACGTGGTTTTAATTATTGAATTGGTATTTTTTTCTTGTTTATTTTTTTCCCCATCTTTTGTGTAAATTAGCAAAATATATATTTTTTAAAGTAAAGAAATCGACTCTTTTTAAAAAAAAAATTATTCGTAAGTTTTATATTTTTACAAGCTCGAATCTTTGTTTCAGATGTCTACCATCTGGTTGGATCTATCATCTGATGTCCACGGAAATTATTGTTTAAACTGAAAAAAGATTAACAGGAATCCAATAATTTGCCCTGTCATTACTCTGGACATATGAACTATCGTTTCATTATTACATTTCATTCTGCTGTTTTTTCATTATTTTCTTTCATTCCCCTTTCGTGCAGATAAATATGAAACGAACTTTCATTATCATCGAAGTGAAAACGAGATTTCAAACATTGACCTCTTGCAACCTTGGAAATTCTTTCTGTAGTTCAAGTTCGATAAGACACGGTCTACAAATAACACTCTTGACCGATTTCACATCGAACATTTTCCAACCCGCTTAACCAACCGAAATGTAGGCGACAATTCAATAAAATATATTGTACAAACAGAACATAAACAATAATCAGAAGAAATGATAATTTCTGTGCTGACATTCATTATGGTACTTTTTACACGAGATATAACTTTTAATTTTTTTTTTGGTGAAAATTCTCAAAAATTGGTAACGTCGATTGTATCGCAGTTAGTGAAACTACGAGAAATAAATTACTTACAACATATTTGTTCGTATTAATACTAACCTCAATGTAAGAGGTATTACTCAAGCATCCCTGATCGGTATTTATTCACCCTGTTGTTAACTTTTTTTTTTTGGGAAACAAAGTAACTGGCGAATTATAATACACACAAACAACTACAGGATGGGAATCTTAACGAATATATTCACAGTTGAAGGAATGCTTCGGATGTTTAAAATTGTGTTAAGCCTGTTTTGAAATAAATTAAGCCTCGAATACAGCAGTACGTCGCTACATTATAATAACATGTTGGTAGGATCTTCGATACATTTACGGAAGGCGAGCAGCCATTGAGCTCCTACAGCTCCGTCGACGACACGATGATCACAACTTAACGTAAATTGAACAACATTCGACACTTTGGTGCTGTAAAAAAAAGTCGTGGTTAATTTTACTTTTTTGCCGGCCAAAAAGAATTCAAAATTACTGAAATTACCCGTCAGCTGAACTAGAATCTGGTAATAGTACTTTTTGGGTACCTCCAATTCCGAGGAGGCAAGCTTGAGGTGGATTTATAATCGAAGATACGCTTTTGATGTTGAACATACCTAAATTGGAGACTGAAATCGTACCTCCCTAGATTTGAACACGAGGGAAGGACTCGATTAATGTTTGGAAAATTATGGTAATTCAAGAACGAATCAAACGTACTTGGAATTCTTGCGATTGAAGCGAATTTTCGCGAGCTTTAGCTGTTAATTTTTTGATATCGGAATTGATTTCGATTAAACCTTTTTTCTCGGCGTCGAAGACAATTGGTGTAAATAAACCTCGTTCCGTGCTTATGGTTACGTTTACGTCGACTGCGTTATATCTGTAGATGAAATAGAATTTTCATAAATACTTGCAGGATTGGGTTAACGAACACGTTACCCTCGACTTACTGTCTAATAAACGTATCCATCCAGGCGGAATTAGCTTCTGGTACTTTCTTAGATGCTAATGCTGTAGCTTTGATAATGAAATCATTTACGGTCAATTTGACCTCTTCTTTTTCCAACTCAGCGTTTAATTTTTTTTGCAATGATAATATCTTATCCAGATTTAAATCAACTGTGAGGTAGTAGTGTGGAATCGTCTACGAAACGATAATTTCTAATTAACGATAGCGATGTATATTTTTTTGGAAAAGAATCATAACGACGTACCTGTTTAGATTGAAGGAATCGTGCAGCGATGTCACTTTGAACACTGGAAATTGGTCTATCTTCGAAACCATCTCCAGGTATAGATTGTGAGACACTAGCAGGTTGTGCGGCTCTAGCTTTACTCAAATCTTTAGCCACGATCGAACCAAATATACCGGATCCTTGGCCAACAGTCTAAAAAAAGATAAATTTTCATCCATTATACCGGTCAACTAAATCGTTCGAATTAGACGTTAGAAAACAATATACTAACACTCAAATCAACTCCTTTCTCGGCAGCCAATCGTTTAGCAAAAGGACTAGCAAATATTCGATCGGAAGATTTGGTAAACGAAGACTGAGGTATCGATGCAGTAGGAGCAGCGGCGACTTTGGGCTGGGCAGCGGCCGGAGCTGGTTTCGGAGGCGATGGCGGAGGTGCTGCAGCGGCTGCAGGTTTGGCCGGGGCTGCAGCAGGCGAATCGTCGACGTAGTCTTTGAAAGCAGCTACATCCTCTTCGTTTTCAACGATGATACAAACTAACTGTAATCGCAAAAAATTGTCGTAGTTTGGATCAGATGAGAGGAAGGTGAACTAAACCGTACTAACTTTTCCGATAGGCACGTCCCGAGTGCCTGCCGCGATCAAGATTTTTGCTAGATAACCTTCTTCGGGTGTTTCAAAGCCCATAGTAGCTTTATCCGTTTCGATTTCAGCCAATAAGTCTCCCTCATTTAGTTTATCGCCTGAAGGAGAGAATTAGGTGAGTGATGAGGGCTGGTATTCAAAGTCCTGATCGTCTTACCTTCTTTTTTAGCCCAGCTAACGATTGTGCCCATATCCATAGTGGGTGAGAGTGCTGGCAGTAGTACTTTACTGTGACTAGGTAAGTTATCAGTTGAATAGAAACGTTTGCTATACGCTGGTAACACATACTGTCTACTCGAGAGAGCATTGCAGAAGCTGTAAAATACGTAAATGTACTCAATACGTTAGTAGAACAAAACGATTGTTACAATTCAAAGTTAACGATGAGAAAAGTGCAGCGACTGGATCAAACTGAAGGTGCTTTAGATGTCACCCGAAATACTTACTGTTTATACTTAGTAATTTGCTTGACGTTTCTGCACTGAATAAAACTAATACATCTGACCGTATTGCCGTTGATTTTAGCCGGAACTTTGGATTTTAAGCTGAAGTTTCTTAAAACTTTAGACATGTTTAGTATTACCATCGATTAATTTAGTTAATTAGAAAAAAAAGGACTAGGACAACGCACAGCAGCAACGGACAACGGATAACCCGTACCAAAATATCGAAACACGCTTGCTCAGAAGGACGTGAAGGTTAAAATCACGAGTTTCTTATCATCGCGGTTACCAGACGTTATCAATCATTCGAACGGCTGAACGCGAATTTTTTTGTAGAGAAAATTTTTTGAAAATGAACGAAAATGCGCGTATTCACTATTCAGTTGCATGAGAAATGATTTTCTAATTTTGCCTTCTGGGAATTTTCGATTTTGAAAACGAAAATAGCTCGAGGTCGATAAGTGAAAGTAACTTATTCCTAGTTTGGACTAGAGGTCAGCTGAAAGTTCACCATTGCAAATTGCAATCCTCTTTTCAGATCACTTCAAGAAAATTCAACTTTCTTTTCCAAAAAGAACATAATTCGAGTAGGCTCAGTTTAAATTCATCGCAAAACTTCATAACGTAATAAATATCAAAATATTATTATTATTATTCAACGCAATCGGTACACTGTATAGTTTTGAACTCCTTCATTACATTTATTACAATAATTCGAAATATAAAAAAGAAATCGGTACATATTTAAATTTCAAAATATAAGTCGTCAAAATGATATCTCCGCTAGAATCACCAGCCAAAAAGATATTCCAAAGTTTTGGTCATGACTCCATTGCTCTTGGCAGGGATAGGGACACTGGTTAACGATACCACCTAAAAAAAAACAAATAAGCAGTAGTTCATATCGACGTCCGACGCTAATTATAAGTAAATAATAAAATCGGTCTCAATTACCTCATTTTCATTATTTGAAACAGTTAAACGACGAATATTGGACTGCGGTGCTAGAGGACTAATCATCGATCTCTGTGTAGAAATATCGTGCTGAGGATGAGTAGACATAGAACGATTCGTCATATTTTCCACATGATGCTACAGAAAAGAACAGTAAATAAATAATTTTTCTGCAAGTCGAGTGAGATGCACCGAATTAAAAAAATAATACGTACTTTATCTTTACGCGAAACAACTCCAATCATTAAATTGGACGATATCTGTTTACCATTTTGGGATAGAGCTGATTGAGCTTCTCGTCTATTGGAATATTTAACGTGGATCCAGTTACCTCCATTCGATGAATACTTTTTATCAATAATTTGGCCATATCGTACGAAATAGGATAGAACTAAATCAATCTGAGATGGAGTAAAACCAAATATTGTAACCCAATTTTCACTCAAATCTCCGGTAGCTTGAAAGTCTCTACTGTATAAAACAAAATATCATCGATTAAAATCGCATATTCGAATAAACATTGATAAAATGATGAAGAAGAAAATCGGTTACTTGTATGTATTGCTAACAGAAACATCATTAGTTAAATTGGAATGATTAAGTGGATGCGATATGCTATAGTCAGCTAAACTTATGATGGGAGGACCATCGTGTTTTTCCGCAGTGGAAACAGGACTTTGTATTGAACTTCTGCAGAAAATCAGAATTGTACTCAGATAAATATGTAATATTATTTAATATTGAAATATATTAAAATTCAACGAACCTGTCACCAGGAAAGTTATAATTGTAGGAAGATTGTAAAGCATTATACTGAGATTTGTTTTGTGGAGTAAGTTTAGGTGATGAACACAACGAATCATTTCCAGGTTCACTTCCGAGTAAAAAGGATGGTAGGAATTGAGAATTTGAAGCCGGTGTTGTGTCAAACAACCCAGAAGCATTCAGCGATGTGTTCGGAGTCCCGATGGTCATAGGTTCCATTTCTGATTAAATATCACAATATCAAAGCACGGAAAAACAATAAAATAGACAAGTTACGCAAATAAATTTAGGAATAGTTGAAAATTATAACTCTAAAAACTTCGAAATTTTCAGTACAACACTAACAACACATAGCATCCAAAAATGCTTTCCGTTATCCGTTATTTCTCATCAGTTTTTTTTATCAGATCCTAGTTTTCACTTTTCAATGGTATCAAAATTCGGCAAATTCATTCTTGTATAGTTTTTCAGTTTTCGCAAGAATAATAAACGATTTTTTACGAGAAAACATGAAAAAATCACTATAAAACAATTTTATGCCTTTTATTATAGAATTCTTGCGTAAAAATAATTCAAACAAATTTTGCTTTCTAAACTCTACACTAATTTCAAGTTTCAATATTTCAAGTACCTATACCATACCTACCTATATCGTGTATCGTACATAATTATTAATTAGCCATTTTTCTCACCACTGAATTTAATTGCAGATGGTCGACCATGACCGAACTAAGCCGAAGATTCGAATTCGATAAACAAAAACAAAAAAAAAATGAACAAAGTCACACGTTATCAAATTTCTTTTAGGGAAGAAAATCAGATTTATATAGCATCGGCCTTTTAGGCCAGAAATTCATTCAGAAAGTTGACCATAAAGATTGATGGTAAATAGTTTATTATTCTGTGATGTCCGAGTTTTAGTTTTTATGTAAAACTTCAAATAATCAGGTACCTACTGCATTACGTTACGTTACAATCGCATATTTCATACCTCATCTACGGCATCTATAGTTCAGCTCTCTTTTCAGTACATAATGGCTCCAGCAGACTGGCAAAAAGAAGCCATCCGGTGTCAAACCGAATGGAGTAAAATTCTACAATCGTGGAAGTATTTCGAAAACGAAGACGATCTGGTAAAAACATATCTTGGAATCTGCCTTTTCGGTTTCGTTGAAAGTGAAGAAGTTGGAAACTCGTCGCTTCGTACGTATCATCTTAATTACAAAGAATCTCAGCGCGCTCATATCGGAAAAATCTTCGCTCATTTGGTGTCACTTAGCGGTCACAAAATCGAACTCGGTCATACTTTTTTATACTTGAACGAGAATGGCATAGTTTATTGCGTATTTCGATTCAGAATCAAAGGTAGAATCTTCTTCATCGAACCTTCCGGACGCTTTTATAATTCTTGGGCTCATTTTTTAGACACAAATGAATTACCCGCTTGTAAATTTTTCGCTCCGGAAAATGGTGTTTACACGAAGTCGAGTAAAATAGTCTGCTATCAAACTGCCGGCTCGCAAAGAATGTTTCGTAAAAGCCAAAACATCATGGATTGGGTGTGTGCTGTCGCTGGAATCGGTTGTACTATTCTAGGAGTATTTTCAATAGCTCCAGGTGTTGTTGCCGGCACAGCTATAGCGGTCGGTGCAAAAAATATGCACAAAGCGATTTCTAATTTTTTGGATCAAGAAGAACATCGGCAACTCAACACGTTGGGATCTGTGAACGGTGCCATTTCGTTAGCAGCTGTCGCCGTATCAGCTTTGGCCGGAGCTTCGAAAACGTACGAAATGATTTCGCTGGCAGGAGAACACGGTCTGCTATCTTTGAAAATTCTACAATCGTTAAATTTCACCAGTCGTCTCATCGATGCCGGATATTTCGGAACGTATTTATTACACCTTTCGTATGTATCTCAGAAGGGGAAAATATCCAGCGTCGATGCTTTAGAACTGTCAGCTCAAATTTTCATGTTATATGGAGGCGTGGTAAATGTCGAACACCTTCGTAATGTGATCAATCGCGAGGAAAAAATCACCAAATATGATCTATCTTGCAAGTTTAACGATTGGAAGTATAAACTGAACAAAAGCGGCGTTCGAGTTAAAGATTGCTCTCCGTTAATTGGATTAAAATTGTTAGCTAGCCGGTGTAAAAATCCGCTACAAATTCTATTGAAATTTTATTCGAAAGATGAGTTAATTTTGAATACGTGTTACGATTCTGAACATTTCACAATTGATTATTTATGCGATAAAATTTCACTGAATCAGTTCTGCTTGGAGATGCGACCGTTATTTGCTAATTTTTCGTATTTTTTCAACGATTATTACGAAGAATTTGGCAATATTGTTCGTTATTATGCGACTCCCATTGTCGAAGATGCAATATTGGCGAACGATTACAAAGATATCTGTAAATTAATCAACTATGCCATATCAATAATCAAGAAAATAGACCCAGATAACGAGCTCGAAGTATCAGAAAAAGTTATTGTAAGTCAGCCAGCCAGCGTGGGCGAATCCGAAGAAATTACCGAAAATTACAAAGTAATTATAGATGTTGCTAAACGTCTCGTGAGCAAGAAAAACGTTTTCTTATCTGTCGAACAAGTTGTCAAATCTTGTCAAGATTCTATTCAATTCACCACAACCAAACTGACGGAAATGATCACAGACTCTTACAACTCTATCGTTGAGTTTAATCATCGAGTTGTTGGTGAAGATAGACTGCAAGTTATACTAGAACGAGTTCATGCCACAACCGTAGATGAATTTTTCCACCATAGAGAAGCGTTTAGAAACATCGCCAATAAATTTCAAACCGAAAACGAATCACTTCCCGGAAACGAATTCGTACCTATAAACCCTTCTCGATTACCTACTCACGAAGTTGAAGAAATCAGCGACAGAGTTATGACGTTGTACGAGTCAGCGTATGCTACTGCGACTGATTCTAAAAAGCTTAGTTTGCAAGATACGATGAATACTTTACGGAATGTAGCGATGCATTGGACTGAGAAATTGATGGCGAAAATAAATACCCCTTTTTCTCCTTCTACTGGTTCTTCATCCACTTTGTATTCCGAACTGAATGCTCGACTTGCAGTTATGAGCGTGGACAACTCCGTAAACATGAGGACGTTTCGTAAAATTTCCAAAGAGTTAGAACCCGAAACTCGAAGCGTTGTTTCAAACTTTCCGTCTGTAAAAGATTTTGTTGTTGTGACGAACGATCGAAAATTTGTGAGAAATGATTCTCACTTGTGCGAAGCCTTGGTTGCTATTACTTGCAATTTTTTTAATAGAATAGTTGATACTTTCAACGCTAGTGACAACGGAAATAAAATTACTCTACTCAGGAAAGTGTTCCATTTCGTCATCACCAAGTTCTTGGAAATATTGGCTGATGATGAAGCTTGCGAGAAAATTTCTAAAAAGCATGACAATGGTAGTCATTGCATCTTCTCTCTTTATCCAAAATCTCGTTTCTATTCTGTTATTCAAAATTTCAACGATGTTGAATTTTTGAACGAGTTGACTGCTGAGTTTCAAAACTGTATCTATGACGATGAATGGTCTTACAGTAAAATTGACGCTTGGAAAAGTATCATCGATTCTGATCAGTTTTGTCTCAGAATTATTCGTTGTGATAAAGTAGGTTCTGAAGAATTTTATAAAACCGTTTCATCGAAATTATTTGATATCAAAGTTGACCACGAGTACGACGTTACGATTAATGTCAATTCAGTATTTTTACAATCGTTGAGAAAATTTATCATTTTTAGTTTTGTTGATGATTGTGACGCTATTGTCACTTCACTTAATTTAAAGTTGAACATTTAGTCTTTTTCAAGTTGTGATTGTTGTAACCCATTCCCAGTGTTTTTAGATTTTAATGTTTTTTTTTTACTACGTTTGTTACCGATTTTCAATGCTTTTTACTATTTATCGCAAGTATTCCAATAAACAATCTATCTGGTGTTAATTTCATTTGTTAATTTTCGATCTACAAAAATGATAACTATCATTGAAAAATGAATAATTATTACCTATTTACGAACAAGGCTACAAAAATTTCAAAACGCTCCACCGGAGACGACGCTGAGCGTCATCTCTGAATTGCACCGGCCAGCACTAAACACGTTGCACACATTTGCTAGAATTCCTGGATTGGTTCTAGAGATAGGAGAGAAGAATGAATTTGGAATTTAATAGTATTAACATGTGTAATAACAATAAGATTGAGATTGAGATTAGAGACTCGTCTAAAGTAAATAGACTTAGCTTCTAAGGAAATAAGATTAGCAGTTTAGCACAAGAAGCCGAATTTTTATTTATTTTTTCTTGTTGTGTTGCTTAAAAAATGAACCAAGTTGATTTTGAATTCTACAAAAACTTAATAACCGAATTGGAAAGTATTAGCCTAATTCAAGGTAAGTACTGGCCTTAGCTTCTTAAGGCTTCTTATTCTCACAATATTAAAAAAGTGAGTTCAATATATAATCGTTTATAAATTGAAATAGTGTTTTTAAAAAAATAGATCTTCACATTTTTGTACTTCTTTCGTTTGTTACCTATCTTCAATGTTGTTAATTTCATTTTTGTTAATTTTCGATCTTCTCTTCACCTATTCGGGCCAAAAATCAACTTTTTTTTTACATAAAATAACACCTTTATTGTACCTTATGAAACGTACAATATTTCAAATAGGTATGCATACAATAATGACAACTATCATTGAAAAATGAATAAAGAATTATTTACATTTCCGTTGCGTTACATAATCGTTTAAAAAACGGTCAGTTTATTATTGCTGTCGAATCCCGCAGAATGACCTCCGTTACGAACTACAAAAATTTCACCATCGTAGTGCATTCGTCTTTCGCCTCGTCTTACAAATAAATGCTTAGGTTCTTCTTGAACGCCAACAGAGGCTGTGCAGTGCACAAACGGCGTAGTAATTCCACTAGTTCCTTTTGTGCTGGTTTTCATTTGAATTCTATTATTATCTCGACTTACTCTGCAAAAAGAAAGAACAGAACTCGTACAATGAAAACTCGATAAGTTAAAGGCGCAGTTGTTATTGAATATTGATGATAAAGTACGAAGCTTACTTGACAAAACCGTCGGCGTTTTGTTCGATTTTAATTCCGTGAATAATCCATTTCTCATCTCCATTGCTTTTGACCGTATATCGAGCGGTGTTCAGTAAAGTAATGCATTCGTCTACGAATTGGGGTCCGTGTAGAGATTCGGCAAAGAATACAGATTTGGAAAAATCGTAGCTAACGATATCGCAAAATGTATCAGTCGTTGATCTCGTACCTCCTTCGTCTAGCAGAAATACCAATGCGGATGAATCCGATGTAAAACTAATGCCTCCGTGCCACATTTTAGCATATCTAAGGAACAGAATTGAATGTGTCAGTGTATCGGAATTTCAATGGCGTAATTTCTCATCTGTCGCCATAATGCGATTACTTATTGTTCACTTTTCCTTTGCCGAATCCTACAGTTTCTACGCGACTCCCGTATTGGTACATTCTTCCCGTAGGTGACAATAATGCTGATATTCGCCCCGATGGCGTGATTGATAATTTCATGTTGATCTGTAAGAGAATTTTTCAGTCTATCTTGCATAATCTGGTGTTAATAAATTTAAAAATACAACGCTTACTCTATTATTGACTAAGCGAATTGCTCGATCGACCGTGATATCGATTCGTATGTCGTTGTGAATCATCACTGAAACGTAGCCTTGCAAAGTGGCGATCATGTCGCCGGATGTAGGATTCGTTACAGCTACTGGCCATCTTCCGAATTGCTGTACCAGAATAAATAAGATGACTTTTTTTTTTTTTTACCTCATTCGAAGTGTATTATAAATGTACTGTACACCTAGTTTCTTTTACCAACCCATGTTTGATAAGAGGATAAAATTTGCCAATAACCACCGGTTACAAATCTAGACGGAGTTCGAATAGCGGATTCTTGATCGGTCAACGTATCGTATAGGACGACATTATCAATATCAACAGGTCGAGCGAACTAAAAATTAGATTAACCATTAATACGGCGAATCGACCTCTATACTAGTATAAAATCATTTACTTTGGGACAGAATACACCAGGTGGTTCGTAACAATCTCCAGTTGCGTTTTCATTATCCTCCAGCATCGAATCACCGAGCGTATTTTCGCGCAAGAAATTTCTTCCAAACATTAATTTTATTTATTCTTTTCTGCTACTTGGGTAATTTATGATATTTTAATCCGTTGATGATTTGGAATCGCACAAATTCTTCCTTTTGTGTATTTTCACTACGAAACATGATTATTACTCACATTTTCTCCCGGCCGAATATTTTTGATTAGGGTGATAATCAGAATGAAACGGCTCAATTTTTGAATATTTTTGCAGATAATTCGCACGATGAAAAATATGCTGATTCAGTTTGGTTTTCTAAATGAGTATCTCCAAGAAGGAATAGGTACACCTAACAACTACGTATAGTTTTTCGGTTTTGAAGGAATCGAATTTTGGACAAAGAGTAACGTGGATAGGTATGGAGATTTCCTTCGATTGTCTAAGAGTTTCTCGACAATTTATACGTATGTAATGTTCAATGAGTATAACCTCTAATGATTAACAAAAACAATGAAAAATTACATTAGTTTTATTATTGAAGTAATCATAAATGAATTTATAAGCCAATGAGCTACTTATACACTTCATACGTGTAATGCAGTTTCTTTTTTCTCCGATTACAGAGACGCTAAGCCTTTGATAAGATTATAAAAAATATCAATTCCACGCAAGAAAACTTTTTCATTCAGGTATTCGTTATTATCGTGAAGTAAAACCGGCGTGTTATTTATTGGAGAAAACCCGATAGCTGGTATGCCAAGCTGTGTGAAAAAATCTAATGAAATAAGTATTCGCGTGATTGATTTTAAACAAATTGCAGATAGGTAACATACCCCTCTGATGAATCGATTATCAGAACCTCCTGGAGATGTAACACGTTTCCATTTCAGTCCCCTGCGATGAAAATAATTTTGAAAAAATTAAAATTTTTACGATCAAATTCATAATTACACGTGTGTGTATCTGTAGGCACTGACATCTTCTCAATTTCATGTTTAAATATCATCCACCAAGGGTTACTTTCATCTAAAGGAGTTGCAGCCACTTTGGGAGATTTAGTCTGAAATGTGTACTTGACATCTTTACCGGCTTCTTTACACCATGAATCGATCATATTCAAGAATTTTTCGTGATCTACATCCAGTGCAAGTCTCATATCGAATCCTACGATTAATTCTGGTGGCACTACGTTCATTTGTATACCGCCCTATTGAATAAAACAGTTATGATAAGTATGCATCATCTACTCAGCTTTATCCATTGTGTATAGTAAGTATAGGTGAGTAAACTCCAACTTTTAATATTGTCATATTTATAGTTGTCACATCACCCAACATTAAATTAGGATCAGAGTGCAATTTTCTTTTCTCATTTTCACGATATTCTAAGAACTTATTGATAATGTATTGCATCTTTTCAGCCGCAGTATTTTCATGCAATAAAGAACCGTGGCCGGTGTTACCGCAGCATGTGATTAGTATCTCTACAAAAAAAAGCTTCGCTTCAATAAATTACGATAGGTACATATTATGTTGATATAGAAGCTGAAAACAGATGTTTGTACCTAAAATTAAGCATACTTACGCCAACATGTTCGTTCTGCGTTTCGTATAAAAAAATGTTCCGAATCACTAATTGTACCTTCATCCATAGCAAATCCAACGTTTAAACTTTTAAATTCGGGTGTTTTGACGAAAGCTCCCATACCTTCCTTTCCTCCAATTTCTTCGTCTGCGAGAATAATTTCGAAATCGACTTCAAAATAAGATCAGGATATAAATGCGTAGGGTAAGGATACCTACTCACCAGGAACGAATGATATATGAATGGTTCTCTTTAATTTTAACCCTTCTTTTAGATATCTACGAATGGTTTCGATGTACTGAATACCAACACATTTCATGTCTTGTGCACCTCTCGCGTAAATATTACCATTTTCATCTTTTACAGCGTCGAACGGTCCGTACTTCCAATATTCCTGCGAACACGAACGAATTTCGTTGAAAATAACGAGTCGATAAATTATTGAATATTTCGTTGATGATGAGTTCTAACAGGGAACACTGGAACTACATCCATATGAGAATTCAGAAACAAAGATGGCAATTCGGGATTGGTGCCTTTCCATGTAATAATCACTATTGGCTTTCCAGCATGAACTTCAATCACTTCGACTGGTAAGTTCAGTTCGTTAGCTTGATTCGTTATGAATTTAACGCATTCGGCTGAAAAATAAATGAAATTTAAATTTACTAGCGAAATGCCTTCGTCAGTCATATTAAATTAGGATCACATTCTGCGTAGGTATGAAATATGTACCAACCGTAATTCAAATCGGGATGTACCGATGGAATCTGCAAATATTTGCGAAATGTAGTGACAGCTGGATGTTCTTTGGGCGTTTCCATGATCATTAATCAACGCGAAATTGTATCCAAAAAATGAGTCGTCTGAACAGGTCTGGTGCTCGATTAAGTACCTATTTTATTAAAACTTGCGTCCACACTCACATATCGTGTAATTTCGCGTCGTTATGAAACAATTATCAGAATACTTAACGCTACTAAAATGAGATAACAATGATTTATGCGCTTAGTAAAAACTCTCATTTGTATTTAATCATATTTAACTACCTATGTATTGCAATTACACATTTAATTTAAGTTAAAATATTCATTTTTCAACATGACTTTTTCTAATGCTTTGTTTTGGTGCACGTACCTATCTGCGAAGTGAATGGTTATGCAACTTCTTCGACATATTTTCAAAACGTTTTCATTATGTGCAAATAATTACAGCCAGCTGGGTACGTAGCCCAAGTACATATTCGACTTGAAATTTTTATACAGACGCTAAATTCTTAATAATGTCGTAATAAATATCAATACCACGCAAAAATATATTATCATTGAGAAATTCATCGTGATCGTGCAATAGCACCGGTGTGTTATTCATTGGAGAAAATCCTAAAGCTGGAATTCCAACCTGTTACAACAATCAAACAAATTGTAATAATTACCAATGATTTTTCAATTCAAAAATGATTATACTAGGGACAACTTACTCTTCTAATATACCGACAATCAGTACCACCTGGGAACACAGCTGGTTCAAGTTTTAATGACCTAGAATTTATATTGGAAATCATTATAGATGGTAACCCTCGTAATTAACGATAATATGTTCGATATTCAATAAGAAAGTTTTATATTCAACGTACATTTTATCAGTTGCTCTTTTAAAAGCCACCCACCACGGATTTCCATCATCCAACGACGTTGGCGTCATTTTTGGAAATTTTCTTTTATATTCGTATTTGACACCTTCGCCGGCTTCATTGCACCACGAATCAATCATATTGTGAAGTTTTTTGTGATTGACATCGACTGCTACTCTTATGTCGAAACCAACAGCCATTTCAGAAGGTACAACATTCAACTGGACACCACCCTATAAGTATAAAAAAACATTTTTTTCAATTTGAAATTTATCTTTCTAAAATAGAGTTGTAAGTATAGGTACTTCAAATGCTGACTTCATTTATACCTACGTACTTCTATCCAAGTCATGTTTATCGTAGTCACATCACCTATACTGAGCTTCGGATTTGAAACCAGTTTGCGTTTTTCTTTTTCTCTAAATTCCATGAATCGATTAATAACGTATTGAATTTTTTCAGCTGCTGTGTTGTCATGAAGTAAAGCAGCGTGGCCTGCCTTTCCACTACATCTGACTATAAGACCTAAAGAATAATAACACCAAGTACAAACGTGACAAAAAATACATCAAATTTGACGCGAAAAAATGCAATACTAACGCCAAATCGATCGTTCAACGTAGAATAAATGGAACTCATCTGTTTCACTGGCGATTCCTTCATCCAAAGCGAATCCGATGTTCAATTTGTGAAATTTCGGAGTATCCACAAACACACCCATACCCAGCTCGCCGCCAATTTCTTCATCTTAAAAAAAAAATCAAATTGCTAGTACATATCATCGATCACTGATCAGAAATCATGACCATGTTTACAATTTAAAAATCTTCAACTAACCGGGAACAAATGTGATATGGATTGTTCTTCTCATTCTCAGTTTTTCGTTTTTGATCTTACGAATGGCTTCGAGATACTGAATACCAACACATTTCATATCTTGAGCGCCTCTCGCGTAAATATTCCCATGTTCATCCTTATAAGCCCCGAACGGGTCGTGTTTCCAATTATCCTGCAGTAGTTACAAAAACTTTCTCAAGTCAATGAGTCAATTTATATTTTGTTTAGCGATAGGTACACTATACTAACCGGATATACTGGTACTACATCCATGTGCGAGTTCAGTAATAATGATGGTAAGTCAGGACTCTCACCTTCCCAAGTGATTAACACGATAGGTTTTCCGGCACGAACTTCAATTACTTCATTCGGTAATCCTATTTCTTCAGCTAGGCTGGTTAGAAATTCAACGCATTCATCTAGAAATTTAAAACAAAGTTTCATGGAGTACGATAATTTACACTCAGAGATTTAGAACGATCCAACGATCACGAATATACCAACCGTAATTAATATCCGGATGTACAGACGGTATTCGAAGATATTTTCGAAAATTAGTCACAGCTGGATGTTCATCTGACATTTTTTCAATGTCTCGTATCTAAAATGTATATGTACTTGGAAAATTGGTGTGTATTATTGAAATATCCAACTAACCAACAAAAATTGATTAATACTGCAGGCTGTAGCTATAATAAGTATAAACTGATGTGTGAAATGGTATCAATTATATTACTTACGTCAAGTCATTTTACTGTTATGAAACTGTAATAGAAGTAAACATTTTTCATGACGAGAGATTAGATTAACAAACACTCAAACAGCCGTTTTCAATTATCTATCATAACTTGCTTGTAAACTACCACGTGATCCACCTCTTTACACACTGCAACGACTGCAATCGCAGATGTTCCATATCGCACCATCCGGTAGCAGCTAATTATAGCGGCAAATCAAAATGCAAATTCGAGTTCAGTAATCTCAAATCAGCTATAAAATGATCAATTTGAGGTCGGGGATTTGGATTTCTAGCGGTTGGTGTTTTACCTCTCTATCCCTGAAGGAAGCGTTTTTAGAGAAGAATTGCATGTTTAAGAGGGAAGGAGGGGTTGGTAGATACCATATTCGTGACCACTGACCAGTGACCTCGAATATTATGATCAATTCGAGATTGTAGCATCCAAATTTGTCATTTTTAGGATATAATTGTCAAGATCGAAAAATGAAATTTTTTATTTGTGTAAAACGAGAACTGTATAATATGTCTGATGTTGAATAAAAAAAAACTAGAACAATCTAATAAAATGAATAATTCAATCACAATCGAGATAAGAACAAGAACATCATAGAAGGATAATAATTCTTACACCATAAAATAAATAGGTACTTTAGTTTCTGGAAGCTGGACGAATGACATTTAAATTGATATAAAATGAAATGCAAACTTAATACACTCCTATTGTCGTTCAAGTAACTTCGCAACTTTCAAGAAAGTCACACAATTTAAACGATTCACAATGATCATCCGAATTAATTAAATATCACGAAAATAAACATATAAGTACATATACGCGCACATATCTGAACTGAAATGAATTTTCATCACCTGCACAATGGCACGAACTTACCTAATACACAATATTATTTCACACAAGCATATCGATATCACAGAATCGTTAAAATTAAATGACAGCATGTGACAAAGCAAAATACTTTCTTTCGGGTTCGGGTACATCGAGAAATAATCCCGGAAAATGAAACGTTTCCTATAAAGAGGCTAAACTTTTAATAATATTATAATACACATCTATTCCTTTTAAAAACGTTTTTTCATTCAAAAATTCATCGTGATCGTGTAACAAAACAGGTGTATTGTTCATAGGAGAAAATCCAATAGCAGGAATACCAAGCTGCAAAAAAAATGAATTTAGTATTTGCAGTAAAATAATAATACAAATCAGATTAGACCGCATTTTTATTACCTCTCTAATATATCGACAATCGGTGCCTCCGGCAAAAACAGCTTTCCTAAGTTTCAGTCCCCTGAAAATTTTACACTCGTGATGAAGTAATCTAATAAAACTTATCAAGTGAACCATAAACTTGTTATACTTACATCTTGTCACTTTCGTTTTTGAATGCAACCCACCATTGGTTAGTTTCATTTAATAATGTAGGCGGAACGTAGGGCATTTGAAGAACGAATTCGTAACGAACATCTTTTCCAGCTTCTTTACACCAAGACTCGATCATCTTGATGAACTCCTTATGATCTACATCGAGAGATAGTCTTATATCGAATCCGATAGTCATTTCCGGTGGTACAACGTTCATCTGTACTCCGCCCTACAAACGAATGCATAAATTCATACGTTGTATCGAAAAAATGTGCTGCATTTACTCAGCTTCCTACCTGTAATTTTGTTAAATTGACCGTGGTAACGTCTCCTATCAAAAGATCCGGATTAGAATGCAATTTCTTCTTTTGTGTTTCACGGTATTCCAAAAACCTATTGAGCATATATTGGATTTTTTCAGCCGCTGTATTCTCGTGCAGCAACGAACCGTGGCCAGCGTTGCCGCAACATTTGATCAACAGTTCTGCAGAATAATAGTTGCGCCGAATAAAAGAAAAATTCACGTTCAATCTAAGTATTCAACACGATGATATGTATACTAACGCCAAATCGGACGTTCCGCGTAAAACACAAGAAATTCATCCGAAGGACTGGCTATTCCTTCATCCAGAGTGAATCCAACGTTCAAGTTTTTAAATTCCGGTGTGTTTACAAATACGCCCATTCCATCGACTCCTCCAATTTCTTCATCTAGTAACAAAAAGCATACACTATTGTAAGTTCATCGATGAAAAGCCGAATCACCTGTATTTTCACATCGTATGGAATTACCTCCTCAAACGAGAACACTAACCGGGAACAAATGATAAATGGATAGTTCTTTTGAACCTCAATCCTTCGTTCAAGTATTTACGAATGGTTTCTATGTACTGGATACCGACACATTTCATGTCTTGAGCACCTCTCGCGTAAATATTACCATTTTCGTCTTTAACCGCGTCGAATGGTCCATATTTCCAATTATCCTACGATAAAAAAAACACCCCAGTTAGAATCCGCGTGATCGCCAGTATTGGAAGTAAAAGTTCACACATACCGGAAACACGGGTACGACATCCGTATGCGAATTTAAAAGTATAGAAGGTAATTCCGGATCGGTGCCTTGCCATGTAATCACCACCACCGGTTTCCTAGGTTTCTTCTCGATTACATTATAAGGTAACTTGAGCTCGTCTGCTAGGCCGGTTAAGAATTTAACACAGTCGCCTGTAAAAAACACACACGCGTAGAATTTGTAAATTCGCAGCCACTTGATGAAAAATAGGAATGATAAAGGTGTTTGTATACGAACCGTAATCGATATCCGGATGAACCGTTGGAATTCTCAAATATTTACGGAAATTGGTCACAGCTTGATGTTCTTCTGCCATTATTTTGGGCGGTGCTATTTCGACATAAAGATACCACTTGTCTAAAGTAAATTGAACCTGCAACAGAACTGTTATGTTATACAAGTACTGTCTTAGTACTGTTACACGTACGTAAGAAAGATAAGATAAGAATACGACCGCAGAACTTGAACCCCAGACAGCGGAGCGCGGAAATTCCCTTCGTAATCCTCACGAAATCACGAAACTCTCAAGGATAAAAAATAAATGACAAAAGGTATTTACTGAATTGTTTTCAATGCTGGGAAGAAAGTGATATCCTTTATATTTTTCAGAGCACTCAATATTATGCGGTAAAAATTTAAAAAAAAAACGAGAAAATACAGGGGATTTACTTATGTCTTATGTCCTTTGCTGACCGGGTGGCGGGGGTTCATGTTCAAATTAAACACGCTGTATTACGTTTGTAGGTGTTATCTCTCGATTACAATTACACTCTTCATTTAATTACACAAAGATAATTTACTTTTATAGTTTTATAGCGTTGATAGTAGAACATTTACAAGTGTTATACTTAATCGACATTCGTCGAAGCAAAATACAATATCTTTTATTCATAAGGTAAGAGGTACTTATGTAGGTATTCTGCTGCAATGACAATCATGGTATTCATGACCAGAAATATGTTTAGCACTTGAGTTGACACGGTAAGAGAACAAAGACATCGAATTAAATTCCAAATTTCTATTAAATACTTGGAAAAAAGCTTCGCTTCAAAAATACTTTGGAAGAAGGCAGTTAAAGATGAATCATCAGGGACTGCTAATCATCGATTTATCTTTCGTAATAGGTTGGTCAGGGCTTGCTACAAAAGGTACAGAATTATTGCCATTTTTGATATCTTCATCCAATCTGCACTCACAAAACCTGTGGAATATCACTAAGTGTTTTAATTCACGATTACGAAATACCTATAAACATCTGTAGCTGTACCAAATTACTCCGAAGTCCGAAACTAGCACTGATTTTCAATGATCCGTGCAATTATTACCAAGCAGATCAAAACAGATACTCATGCATCTAAATTGCCCATGCTCGATTTAATTTTCCACTAAAAAACTAGGTTCGAAAGTTCTGTGAACTCGAGCTGAAAACTACGAGTGAAAATTTGCAAAGTAGCACCTAAATCCAATACTGTTAACAAATTGCTGTTGGATCCTTAGAACCATTACTTCCCAAACTCGGCAAAAAGAAATCAATTAAAAGAATATATTTTATTTTGACAAAAAGTTAAAATTTTACAATATCATATAAACAATAGAAAATAACCTATAATAACTGTTTACATTTTGTACATTTTTCAGCACACGTTTCATCATATAATCGATAAAATTTATTCATTTTTTTCTTTTTGTAAATAAATAATAAAACGTTTTAAAACATACAAACAGGAGCTGAACCCAGAAGGAAGATGAGGAGAGGTCAAAAAAAGAAAGAAAAAATAACATCAAAAATAAATTACTTCTAAGAACATTCAAAAAAAAAAGAAAAGAAAAGAAGGGGGGAAGTACATTATTATGTATAAACGCCGTCCCTGACATTGGTCGGTTCATTAAAACAAGTTTCACTCCATTATTTACAATGTAAAAATTTTACAAATATACCTACAATTTTTTTTTCTTTCATTTTTTTCTTCATTATATCTTATATTCTACATCTATTTAATTTTTTTTTTCACCATTTTCTTATCGATTACTTAAAAAACAAACAAACAAACAAAAAATAATGAGCACGTAACGAAAAAACATAAAAATAAAAATAGAAATAAAAACCAACAAAACGTTGCCTTCGCTAAAAAACCAGCAACGACGTACTCGTTAACAACAACTCGTTTTATACACAACGTTATACAAAATGAATTAATTACATCAAGTGAAAGGCAAACAAAATGTAAACAAATAATCTAAAAAAAAGAGCGAAAAAAAGTTTGAAAATGTCTCTTTTTTCAATTGTATCATACACAAAGCTTACTCTAGACTTTTAAATTTTTTTTTCCTAAACGCGACGTAACAAATAAACAATAAAAACAACGCATATTACGCCTCCGCACATTTTCTCGTCATATTTTATACAAAAAAAAAATAATAATAATAAAAATAAAACATCCTACCGTCCTACAATAGTATAATATTTAATCGAAAATGGTAACTAAAATAAATATCCCTTTCGTCCATTTCTACATAATCCCTCACCAATTCTTTTATACGATTTTTGCACACGTCACTTGCCAAATGTATCACTTAACCGACCCCCCCCCCCCCCCCCCAAAAAAAAATTGCTACGATGCAAGGCACAATCTCAGCTTTTTTTTCATTGGTAACTCTGGGTACGAAAATGGAAATTTTTTTGATTTTTTAAACCATCCAAAATATAACACGCTTCTAGGGTAATTTTCGTCCCAGATGGCACCGCCTTGTCAACGAGAAGGCTATATTGTTTTTATTTACACACATACAAAGGCTATTTTTTTCATTTTTATACACAACGTAGGGTGCACCTAAATACTATTCCAGAATGATTTGCAAATCAACCTCGAGGAGTGACGATTGAATCGACACTCGTACGCACCTACACAAACGTATGCAGATGTACCACGCGTACTAGTAAAAATTAATACAAAAGAGAACGGTAACTGTTGAATTGAACGTACGCTCGATGCGTTGAAAAAAAGGGGCCATCCGGAAGCGAAAAAATATCACCTCGGCGGCTTATTATAATTCTTAATCATTTTTTATACAACTACCACCGGGTGTCTAATTGAAACAGGGCCAGATAAGGTGCTAATTCAACCTTATCTGGCCCTGTTTCAATTAGACACCCGGTACAACTCGTAAAAACGTAACAAAAATAAGAAAAATAGTCGTAAATTGGTCAACTTACACAATCTTTTTTCTTTTTTTTTTGTTTCAAAAATTTTTTTCCAGAAAAATTAAACTTATTTTTGTTACTAGTTCTTAAAGGTACGTTACTTTCAGCTCGATTTAAAATGTCACCGTATTTTATACAGAAGTACCGAAAGAACACAATGCCTTAGAGGCTGTCAGACAACCAAACAAAATAGCTACATATTTACAATTATAAAAATATCAATCGTTAGACAACAGGGTAGGTGTAATTTCAGATATTTTAGTACTTCTCATCGTCGCAAAATTTACACAACAGCGGTAAAAAAATTTGGAGCAATTTTATCACTTCTTGGACGATTGTACATGGAAAGTTTTCCGATTGATGAGTGCGATTAGAAAAACTAATTTTTCTTCTAAAATATTTATCCAAATTAATTTAGGTACCTACTGGACAAGTGAAAGCAATAATTTATTACTCGAAAATCGTTACGCGTTCGTTGGGAGGGGTGAGCAAGAAGCGAGGTAAACATTACCGGGGTCTCGGACTACCACTATCATGAATCATACAATCAGATCTATCTATTTTCCCCTCCATAAATTGAAAATTGACGTACGAAAAAAAAATATCGAAGAAGACTCTTGCACCGTGAACTCAGGAAACTCTCGTTCTCAGACACTGCTTCGAATTTGGGATAGAAATTAAAAACACCATTACTATTGTAATCTACGCTAAAAATACATCGAAATTGGCACTCAACACAATACCATTCCGACTACTTACATTTCACTCCTCAAATTTGAGTATTACTCAAAATTTAAAAAACCGAAATTAAATTTCGGACTTCCGAATCGTTTCGCTACCGAATAAGTACACAGCGTAAAAGTATGCCTAAATCGACGCCTACTTCGCTATATTCTCGGTTACGCAACCTCAGCTCCTCAAATTTGAGTAATACTCAAAATCTCAAGCGCCAAACTCGAGGCTGACATTTTTGAATTGTTCTACTGCCTGATACGTGTCCTAAAAAAACACCTAAATCGACCCCCATCTTCCCCTGAATTTCCAGTAGCGTAAGTTTGGTTCCTCAAATTTGAGCAACATGCTCAAATCTCAGTCGTAATATACTCCCGGCGTGTGACCGATCGATTTCAATGTTTTGAACCCCGTTCAGCACGAATTTCACATCGAAACAAGCGTAAACCTGCTTATTCCGCGACTACATTCATATTCGACGAACTGTCTGAGACCTCACAGTGCGAGAATTCCCTTTCTCTTTACCTTCTTCGACTAAACTCTCAATTTTGCCCATCGCTGAATCAAATATATTCTATCGTCATCTATTCCCCTTCCCACAAAACCAACGTGTGAAGAAAATACTGATAAAGGGGATAAGTACTCTACGTGTACACTCTCGCACCATGAACCTGGGAAACTCGTTCTCAGACACTGCTCCGAATTTGGAATAAAAATTCATACCGCCTTTACTATCGCATTCTACGCCTAAAAACGATTTAAATTGATACCCCTCACGATACTACTTCGACAATTCGACTATCTTCACTCTACTCCTCAAATTCGAAGATTACTCAAAATCTCAAACGCCAAAGTCGAGGTTTGGATTTCGGAACCGTTGCACCAGCTAATACGTATTCTAAAAAATACACCGAAATTCACACCCACTCCACGACTTTCAAGGTAATGCAACCGTTTAGCTCCTTAAATATGAGTAATACTCAGAACCCCGCTCTCAAAGCTTACCCAGCATGCGACCTATTTAAATCTACATATTCACCTTCGAGCAGCTCGAATTCCACATCAAACGATAAATCCACATTCGACGAACTGTCTGAGACCTAACGGTGCAAAAGCCTCTTCTTCTTTACTTTCTTTGGCCAGTTTTCCAATCTAGCCCATCCGTATCAGATCTATCTCGCCTTACGAGCACAGTTCGTATATTCGAAATAACAAGGTTACAAAAATGAAGGAAAAAAAATGACTAGGAACATGCACAATCATCGCGGAAGATCAACACATACTACTGCATGCACACTACTGGGAAGATCTCGAACAATATTATAAATAAATATCGTTTGATTGAGAGGGAAGGAGGAAAGAAGGAGCTGCCAAGCCAGCCAACGCGCAACGTAACCGCTAGAACTCGACTCGCTCATTCGTACACGGATGAACGACCCTGGCGAAGCGAAAAAACCAAACCAAACCAAACACTAAGAAGACAAGTTCGAAAAATAGAAAACTCTTTTTAAAATTGCGTCAACTTTCGATTCGCGTCTAAAAATGAGGAGGAAAACCAGTTCGACGCGACCTCTACTCCTACGAAGACCAATTAAACTCGGTAGATTGAAAAAGAGGGTATCCTGTGACGAGGGACAGATTTACAAAACTAGACAAAAAATAGAAGGAGAGAACAGAGCGGAGGAGAAAAATAGACAAGAAACAAAGGCACAATGAAAATTAAAGAGAAAAAGAAAGATTGTACAGAAACGAAAGATACACACAAGCGCGTAATTGTTCTATATAAATTAAACGAAATTTCAACTTCCTAAAATTGCGTTTCCTAATAATTATTAAAAAATACATCCGAATACATACTGTATCCTTTATAAATTGATAAGAGCAGAAAAAAGAAACAAAAACAAAAAAAAAACAAGAATAAAAGCGTATTATCGTCGTAAGTTTTCTTCGAAAATTAAAAAAAGAAAAAAACCTACGTCCGTCGAACACGTAGAATAAAATGCAAATCGTTCCTATTTGCCATCGAGTGGCGAATAAAAAAACGTTCAAAATTAAACCTGGTCGTCATCGTTAGGTACTTCGTTACAAATAATCATCGTCGATTCGGTTAGAAGAAAGGTAAAAAGAAGATCTTCCAAAAAACCCACACACGCGACGATTCTCAGGCAGGAGGGCGAGACGGTCGGTCGATGAAATTGGAAAATAAAAGCAGCTCACGTAAAAAAAACCAAACCCACTACGGGTCAATTAAACATACATTATGAAACACAGTAAAAAACATTGAAACACGTTTTCGATCACCCGGTAAATTTGTACTCAAAAAAGGACGCTTCTGTGTCGAGTTGTAGTAATACACTTCGTTTTTCTGCTTGTAGCGTGTAAAACGATCGTGTAGAAAATCTCACATGTATGGTTTACCGATGCGCCCCTTCACTGAGGCGGAGGAGGCGGCGGTGGCGGTGGAAGTAAAGGAGGAGGCACCGGCGGAGGTACGGGCGGCGGCGGCGGAGGAGGAGCCGTGAAATACGACGGCATTCTCGGTACCGCCGGGTACGAATAGTATGGCGCGAACAACTGCGACGGATCCGGTAACGGCATCGACGGAGGCAATGTCGGAAGCGGCATGGCTGGAAGCGGAGGAGGCGGCGGTGGAGGTTGAATTTTCTTCAACCTTAAATGCAGATCTTTGGGTGTCGTGCCCAGCGCCGCAGCCGTCACCGCAACCAGTTCACCTGGAGGCGGTACTGGAGCAACGTCTGTAAAGCGATCGTAATAGTCGATCAATCATCACGGTTCGATATACGGAGCGCACATTCCGTACTAGGTATTCGGGCACTTACGCATTTTAATCGGAGACAAAGGCGGCGGCATCGTTCGATTCTTCTCCGCTTCATCTTCTTGCACGTGTACGTCGAATTCCCGTTTCAGCCTGTCGGCCAGGTTTTCACGTGGTAAAGCAGCGCCGCCGCTAGGATTTGGTTTCGCGTTGAAAGGTTGCGTACCGGCCGCACCTAAAGAACCTGCGCACAAGACAACGAAATCGACGTTAGAAGCAGGTTTCTTTGGACGTTCGAGAGTCGAGTACGCGACTACTCGAGGAGAGGAATTGTAATCGGCTAATCGGTCGTTTTAATATTTACCCGATCGTATCGAATTGAACAAAGCGCTGGCTTGAGGGCCGTAAGATAGATGTCGAGTTTCCATCATCAGTGATCTGGCAATGACTTGAGCCGAAGCGGCGTGACTGTTGTCCTCCTCTTCGGAGCAGCTTGACGAGGTGATGGACGAACGCGAAGAAGATCGTTCTACCGTTTCGGCCGGATCGATGGTCGGAAGCGGCGCCAACGCCAAAGCGGGTACTTCTTGCACGACGTCACCGATAACGTCCGAACATCCCGCTACGGCTGCCGCAGATGATGATAATGATGACGCTGCCGTCGTCATTACTGCTCCCGTCATCGCCGGCATCGTCGGCGTTGCCGTACTTTTACGTTGTTTGTATTCGGTCAAGGAGAGCTGGAAAAAAGCATGAATGAAAAAAAATTAGCGATAATGTATGAAATCGATTGTTTTGATATCGATTCCGATCGGATTCGAGATCGATTACCGATTTTGTAAGACTATCGACTAATCGAAAAATCAATTTATCGTCATTCGATCGATTTTTTCAATTTTCTGATACTACAGAGTCGAACATCGATTAAGTTAAAAATCGATCCTGAATTACCGAGATCGATAACCAATTTCGATCAATTATCGATTAATCGAAAAATCGATCCTGATTACCGAGATCGACAATCAATTTTGATCAATCATCGATTAATCGAAACATCGATTTATCATCACTTGATCGATTTTTTCAAGAGTCGATCATCGATTACGCTAAAAATCGATTCTGAATTAAAATCGATTTACGACCATCAGAAATTACAAAATCGATAATCGATCACGATCAAAACCTCGAAACTCGATTTTCAAATCAAAAACACCCACGTAATCTACTCCATCTCACCTTTTTCTTGCTAATGGGCGGACTGGCCGCTTCCGGCGGCTTTTTCGCCGTCGCTTTGGGCGGTGGAGTAACGCACCGGGGCGATGGAGGAGCCGGCGGCATTTGGTTATCGACATTAGCCACAGCCGATAGCACACTGGACAGCACACTGCCAACTACGATGGTACTTTCGTCTTTATCCATATCAGCCGGCGGCGTCGGCGTTGTTGGCGCGTTCTCCGCCGGAGGTGTACTCGATCTGATATCTTTAGCGACGACATTTTTTGACGAATCTGTTTCTTCGGTAACCGATGACTTAGTTTCGTTCTAGAACATACGCACAAAAAACACAGGCTGCGTTAATATTGCGACTCGTAACTTCCGATATATGTTCCCGACGAAATCAATAACAGCGCCAAAATACTACGCCACACAATCAAATACACATGTATGTGTATAGAACCCAAATATAGAGCACACTTTGGCCAATATACCTATAGATACATGTACGAGTACAATCACTTGTGCGTATTCTAAGGACACCCTCTACTAAATAATCAAACATCAAAAACGTGACTTTTGCAACCCAAACAAAAAAAAAAATATACCTAAACCGTATCGTAAATAGAACAAAAAAAGAGAAAAAAAATCAAAAAAAGGAAAAAGCAACACGTTTATATACAACTTCATCGTGCACGTGATACGGCGACGGCGTCGATTTCCCAACTCCCTTCCGTCGAACTTACCGACCAAATCGAAGCGGCCGCCGACCGACGCGCGACGAACAGTTGTCGGTAGGTGTACATAGAGATCGTTTAAACAGTGAACTCACTTGGAGCCGAGTGGGGTGATATGCTTCGACGCCATCACCCTCGCTGGCCCGGTAAAGTGAACAAGCGTCGTCGTCGGGAGAGGCAACGTCGTCATCGTCATCATCAAACGACATCTACAAAATACACATACAGAACATCATAAATATACGCCGAGTCTTATACACGCCGATGTTTTCCGTATCCTCAACCCGTTCACCTGAACACCCCCCGCCGTCTTCCCGTTGGCGCACCTTACACTTCCCGATACGACGAACGACGCAGATCCTCTTTATGGTCTTCTCGTGAGCTAGGCTTTTGGGGGTTAGCATCGTTCCTTTCTCTCCCTCATTTGGTAAATTTTTCGATGACCTGGTCTAAAAACTGGTATCCTTACCTGATTCGATTCGCCACCACCGCCGCTGCCAAACGAGCCGGCCGTCGGTGAACTGCACGTTTGTTCGGACATCGATTCGCGGGCAAAACGTCGCTTCTTCAACGGACCTCCGTAATCGCCATTCGGCGAGACAACCTC
Source organism: Paracoccus marginatus (assembly GCA_900065295.1). Lineage (NCBI taxonomy): Eukaryota > Metazoa > Arthropoda > Insecta > Hemiptera > Pseudococcidae > Paracoccus > Paracoccus marginatus. The sequence goes on along the minus strand of FIZT01020033.1, from coordinate 128 downwards.
TTCTGCGAATACACAAGCGGAAGCGTTACTTTCGCATTCTTTACTCTGAGAACGCCTTAATTTTTTTCCATACCAGGGTGTCTAACAAGATCTGTCGACCAAAATGTATGACTTTGTATGACTTTTTT
>FIZT01020021.1:0-14175 GCA_900065295.1 Paracoccus marginatus | reverse complement strand
TTTACCAACTCTGAAACTAAAATTGGGTTGAACATAGGTGAAGGTGAAGATACATCAGAAAGAGAGTGAGCCCCAGTAGGCTATTTTTGGAGTAATTTTCACAGTGTGTGAACAGAAGCGAATTGCAATTGTGACTTGAAAAAGTTGCCTTTTTTGATCATTTTTCATTCTTAGGAGGGCTTCAGCAAACCCCATGCCTTACATTACCGCCCATGTGATTGCAGTAAATATCAAGTTGTAAAAATAACAGGCTATTCAAAGCAATTTTTATAGTGTGAATTAATTTGGTCAAACTTGGAGGGTCATTTTGAAGATGGGTGGTGAATTTTTGTTGATTTTTGGCACAAAATAAAATTTAGGTAAGCATAAAAACATGGAAGAGATTATGACCCGAGCGAAGCGAGGGCGAAAACTTTTGGAAATTTTTTTCAAAAAGGTAATTTGTACTTTTTGTTGGTTTTATTTTTTCAAAAGATACTGGGACAAAATAGCGACTTATGAATGAATTTTGAGTCATTTTTGCGACTCTTTAGCGACTTTAGCGACCAAAATCTCAAATTGCGACTTTCTAGTGATAATTGCGACCAGTAGATACTCTGGACCACTACTGCGGTATGAAAATTTTTTCACTTCATCCGTCAGTTTCGCACCGGACACCAAAGGGATAATACGAATTGCGCTTTTCAAAAAGATTTCTCGTCAGTCGTCACATTTCTGGGCCAACGATCCAACATGCAAGTGTTTCTAGACTTCAATAAACAAACGATCTCGAATGCTACACCACTAATTGTGCATCTAAATAATTCGCTTCATAATTGAAGTAGGTATACCTAAGTACTTCGTTTCCGCATCGTAAAATAATCGCACTATTTTAGGTGGATGTTCCGCAGATATCAATAAGTAGGTAGGTACATAAACTATGACTTTATTTACACAAATTCATCGACTTCGAATACAATTTGAAGCACTCATTGCATTACGTGTTTACATATTGTCAAAAAGAATAAAGAAACGAAGTCTTTCGTTTCGCGCCAAAGTCACATGTTCATTATTCGCCAGAGAAATAGACTAGTTACCGTTAATTATTTCTGAATATTTCTTACTTCGTAGGCTTTCGCTCTTATTTTACGATTTTTATTCTTCAATTTTTGACGTTTTATTCGGCATAACAATTTTTAGAAAATCTGACGTCGATAAAATCGAAGCACGTACAATAACATCATCAATAAAGGTCTAGTGTGTTAATCTGCGATTCGATACGCACCATGCAACAGAATCAAAATGAAATGTGATATTTTTTTAATATATGGTATGGTACATAAATTAGGGAGTTTACGGAGAAACGTACATGTACATATGTATAGTATTCCTAGACCTACTCTTCGAACAAAGCTACGAGAAACGAAAAAAGTTAACGAAACATGATGACTCATACCTACTCATATACATAGACATACTTACTTTAAAGGAATAGTAGAAATAATGAGTCACATTTCTATGTAGAGGATCACAATGATCAACATACATACATACATACATACATATTTTTTACCTTTAACTTCATCACAGCGTAGGTAATTTATAGCAAAACATCATTTCACGAGCGAAATGATGGAAAGGAGACCGTTAAACGTTCATTTAGTTTTGGGCATGTGGAAAAAATTGAACCACGCAACCCTAAATATTTATTCCTGCCTATCTATGACTGCGCTGGTCGCCAGTCGGCAACTAACTAATTTCTATAATGGCGGGCTAAATTATCTTTTCGCATTATCTATGCCTGAAAATTACGTATGCCAATGTTGTTTCCTCGCGGTTCGAATTAAAAACTTACGTTAGATAATGAATTTGGTTACCCCTTGAAATAAATGTTGGGGACTGAGAAAGGATAAGGAGTTGTCGACGTAGTTACTCTCACTACCAGTAAACAAAGCCATGATTATATGTATCACCTGATTCTCTCTTACGAACTTGAATAAATTGACGTTGGAGAATTTTTTCTTCTTATCATATAGGTACCTACTTTTCTTGCAGTTTACATATTACACACGGTTTCAACGTCATGTACATACAAATTTTCTCTCGAAGTACACGATTGTTTAATTTTTATTGCTCAAGTTTGCCATGAAAATGATCGAACCGACACACACCATATTCCAAGCAAGTACTTTCGCGATTACTCACCAGCACCACCAGCTTATGCCTAAACGCATGTAATATATACGTGGATTGATGCTATAGGTAATATGAAAAGAGACGAGGTTTTCATTTTTCACTTATGTACCTACCTACTAATTTTTACATGACATTTATGCAAAGCGGCTTCATTAAACGTAAGTAATTATTTTCAAAAGAATTTACGTACTGACGCAGTCGAGTTACACGAACGATAAATACTTATTCGCTTTTGTTTGACGTATCTATACAGAATGACCGGAATAATTAAACCTTCTTTAAGTTCATAATTTGACATTTGAAAATTTTCTCCAAGTTGGAAAATCTCAAGTAGGTATATACATTTTAAACATAAGCGATAGATGGGTACATTGGGTTTTTGGCAGACCTAGTTTTACAATTCAAACGTGGAGTTTTTGAGAAGAAATGTAAGCAGTGTGTTAGCAGTGTGCTGCAGAAAAAGGGATGTTTTTATATTTATACTGGAACCATTACTCAATAAAATAAAACGAACAACGCGACGAGGACGAATTAAATGAGCCGATGCGTAACACGGAGAGGGATGCAATATTTGGGTTCTAAAATCTACGTCCTTTACCCCTTACTGGCGTCTGATATTTAAAGCCCTAGTGCGCGAAATGCTTTCAACGGAAAATCACCTCCATTTTTATGGATTCCAAAAGCGTTATCCAACTATTATGAATTTTCTTTCGTCGCATTCAGCGCCAAGATATTTTCATGACGCTACCTCTATAAACAGGGCGAGCCAGTGAAAGTTGGGCATTAATTTTTCTTCGAAATGAAATCGCTATGCACGTGTTTTTAAACGGTATTAATGATTCAAAATTCAAATTAATGATTTTTTTAAAAACCAATTTAATTATAAGTACCTACGTATTTGTACGGCTTTGTTGTATTTGTGGTTGTTTTGTAGTTGGTATAGATATTACACTACATAGCTAGAAATGTACATAGATAATCTGACCAAAAATAAAAGAAAGTCGTCAATTAGCAGTGTACGAGCATAATTTTTTACCAATCGCTTAACGATTTTATCTCTCAGCGTCTCAGGCTCAGATAACGAAAATTGATATCGTCCTCGCAATTTTTTATCTTTTTTTGGTAGATTAAGTGTAGACGAATTGACGAACTCGAAAAATTATTTTTTTTGCTGTAAATGTAAAACGAAGGCAACGAACCGTTAGAAATTCGTGCCTAGTTCGCAGGAGGGAGGAATTTCAGTGTCGAGGGGTGAGTCGGCCGGGGTATCCGCTACGCAGGCATACGGTACGATTAAAACATCGAAATGAGTGAAGACTTGAGAGACAGTGAAACACCAATCAAATAAATACGTAATATGAATCTGCGAGCCGACGTAATTATTAAGTACCTACGTATTATGATGGAAATGTAGAGCATTATTTTTTAATCGGACATAGATTTCAAGTCAAACAAGCGTTGAAGTAGAAAGGAAGAGCAAGTACGTACTACGTACTTTCGGTGCATAATATTTAGGTTCTCTGAAAGAGGAGCGCGTGTGTGTAGTTTGAGCGAAGCAAAACTACTTGCGAATTCGACACAACGAAGAAATTCAACTGGGGAGGTGGAGTGAAGAGGCATTTATACGATAAAAGTGCATTAGATGCATTTCCAACTACCTGTTGCGAGGAATTCATATTAAAGTGCGTCGTTCCAGAAATGGAATAGCGTGTATCAGTTAAACGTACGGACGTACGGTAACACATATAATTGTTGTATAGCGTTTTCACTGATTGGATATGCTACAAAAGAGTACTTTCGAAATATCTGCGTCGTATGTTGTGGTAGGTAGTCAAATAGTCATCTCTTTCAAATTCCACGAAAATTTCAAGCCAAGTCAATCGTATTTATTTAGATTCTTTGTGCTTTGTGATGCCTACCTCTTTACCGGCAATCGATACCTACTATACCTTAATTTAATAGGTAATTGAAAATAGAGCAAAAATATTGAAGATGAGAAGTAGTAGTACCTGTTATATAATGAATTAATGATCTGCTCTCTACGGTTCGAAATTTTAAAACCGAAAAAACATTCACTGAACCGATCTTAGATGTAAACAAAGAATAGTAATGCAATACACAACTGTTCAAAAAAATATTACACTATAGATCGAATCACAAAATCACTTCACTATCTGTTCACTACCGAAGTTAAAGCGTATTAGAAATCACAAGAAGCGGCGAAAAGAAACTAAATCCGTATGACTTGTGACGACGTAAACTCAAGCCAAAACTTCTGTAAACTTCCACACGATCGACTGTTTGACATCGACACTCGACAGAACGCAGAACCAGGGAACACAAAACACAACACAAGGCAAATGCAGCGATCTAGCGATGGAGAAATAAATTCTTCGTGAATACGACTCGTGGATTGAAATAACTGCCTACTACAACAACCAAAACAGCAACATTGAAACGATAGTTACCATGGAAACGCAAAGCAACGCGAGTCGTGTAGATGTATAAATTGTGTACCACTGGTCCTACCTCGCCGGTTAGGTTTTATTATTCTACATTTTTGGTGCATTGAATACTATACCTACTACACACAATGGACAACACTAAACAGAAACACTTGCTATGCAACACCGTACTCATACTGACATACTCACTTTCGTATGATATGATCTTGTACAAAACTCTAAGCAGCTGAAATATCAGAAAGAGATGGTCGAACTGTCGAAGAGTTGTTTCAAGCCTGAACTAAAACTTGTTAAATTGGTTGCATATCACCACATTTTGTTAGGCGTTACATGTGGGTATTAGTTTTAATGATTTTCAACTGGTACGTACAAAAAATACTCAAGTTCCTGTAAAATTCGAAATTGTGACTAGAGTGTTCATCAAAATTGGCATATTTTTTCTCTTCATTGCTAAAAATATAGATCCATAAACCGTTTTCTAATCGTAGAGCATCAACTTTCTAAAAAAATGAAGGTTGCAAAATGCGAATGTTCCATTTTCATAAATATTGCACTCTCTAGTCTCTAATTCTCTATCGATGCACTCTTTGTTTTCCGTGAGTACCACCTGGCCATGCGTCATGGAATGTGTATTTAAAATAAAATACTGTTAATTATATACCTAGGTACGCGGTTCTTGGGGGCCATAATGCAGACAAAGATGATATCGGTTTGGTTTCTTGAAGGGGTAACTAAGTACCATACCGAACGTCTGTTGTCACTTGTCGTCAGTTCTTGCGGCGCGCTTGCGGTTAAAAGGTTAGATAGGTAGGTAATTAAACATACAGGCAATCAGAGCGAATTGCAGTACCTACTTTTATGCAGGCGAACTTCAAGTAGAAATACTCGAGAACAGTAAAAGAAAAAATATCGTACAAAACTGTTTATTCAGTACATTACAAAATCATTCGAGTCGTTTGTTCGTTAAATAAAATAAAAATGATGAATGCATTGATGTTTTTCAACTGAATTACTCAAGGATGCCTATTTGATGAGTAACCACCTGAACGTGAACCTATGTCAATGTCTGACCTAATAAACATTTAAGTAGGTATATGAATGAAATATAATCACAATTCGCATCAAATTATTTTTAAAGATTCCGTTTAATGAAGTCTATGTATTTCGCAGTATCGGTGAAAACAATGTAATGATGATTATTACATATGGATCCATTTTTAGGAGCTGCTGAAACTGATACTATTCCTCTTAAATACCACGAATTATTACGTTTCAAAACCAATCCACCTCCGCTGTCACCTTTGCAAGGACCCGTTCCTGTTAAAAAAATAATAATTATATGAGCACTAACGTAGCTAATTGTAAGTAAATAACATATTGCACAGTGGGTAGCATTATCGAGAAAAATTCTTACCATTCAGTGATCCAGCGCAGAAAGCGTTATCAGAAACATACTCTGAAAAGAATTGAGGATCACTTCGTGCACATTTTTCTGTCGAAACAATAGGCATTGGGGCCTGCTTAAGTTCTTGATTGAGTTGATGATATTCGTTGTAACCCCAACCAACAACCTAAATGCAATATTTTTTGTTAAAAATTTATTTTGTCCATGCGAAAAAACGCCAAAGAGATATTTGAGTATTTGGACAAATTTTAAGTGGTGTTGATAATTGAGTAAAGATCATACTGACCGTTCCGTTTTTTCCTACAATATCTTGAATCCCATCTGCTGCTTCCCAAAGGCATATAGGTCGAACGTAATTTGTGTACTCGACATCTTCTTTTAAGCTCAAAATGGCGATATCGTTATGAAAATTAGCCTTGTTGTAGTCTGGATTAACTTTCAAACCGCTTACCTGAAATAAATAAGCATGTATTATCTACATACGTTAACCGTTAACGTTAGAACAGCACCGAAAAAATTTGAATTATATATATTATAGACTATAGTGCACATCAGCGGGTAAAACTTGTAAACGCCTATACTACGGGTCAGGTGTTTCAGAAAGTATAGGTATAGGCTATGTATATCAAATTTCATTTCATTAATTTTATTGAAAGAAAATCAATAAAATTACAATTTTGTTAAAATGACTCACCGTTTTTTTTTGGGAGGTAGTTTCATCAGCGTTAATATTGTATTTACCCACGTAAGCGGTCAGAGAATTAGGATTGACAATCCTATTTCCGGATAACGAAACGCAGTGAGCAGCTGTGAAATTTTAACAAATAATCCAGCTCGTTGAAAAAAAAGAAAGGATGAATTTATCGTAGCTAATATGAACGGTAAGAGCTACTTAGTACTTACCTGTGATTACTTTATTTTTCGAAACAAGAGAGCCACCACAAATATAAGACGACTTTGATGGGTTTCCTTCCTCTTTCATGAACAGTGCTACGTGCCACGGCCATTGTCCATACACCGAGTTTTGAGCCAACGTAATCAAAGGATTGGCTATAGATACCGAACCGCAGGCAACTTCACCGCTAACCGTTGCTTCGTTTCCTATATTTGGTCTCTCCGTAAATCCACTATTTATACCACCTCCGTTGCTGAAAATGTCTCCCCCTTGATTTGAATTCGTACTTCCTTGCCCACCTCCGTTAAAACTGTTTATACCAGAGTTGCCTTGATTTAAATTACTGTTCCCGCCGAAATTGTTGAAACCGCCGATTCCCTGGTTTATGTTGCCGTTTGTGTCAAATGTGTTGGAGTTCCCAGAATTGAAACCATTATTCCCTTGATTTGCATTGCCGTTAGAACCAAAACTATCAGAACCACCGCCGAAGCTACCCGAGTTTCCAGAATTGAATCCGTTATTTCCAAAACTTCCGCCGTTATTCCCGAAACTATTCGAATTTCCGGAACCATAACCGTTGTTTCCTTGATTTAAATTGTTGTTATTGTTATTGTTGTTGTTGTTGAATCCATTATTATTGTTCCCACCAAAAGTATTCGGATTATTAGGGTTGTAATTGCCGGTGCCTTGATTTCCGCTACCTCCGTTGAAATTACTACCAAAGTTATTTGAATTGCCGGGATTGAAAGCGCCGTCACCTTGATTTCCGTTGCTACTGCCCCCAAAATTATTCGAATTTGGAATTCTACTGGTTGTTAACCTGTTCATATTCGTATTTTCGGTATAATATTCCACATTTCCACCGTTGTTGTGGTTATTGTTATTATTACCGTTGAATGGGGATTGAGTGCTGAAACAAAAAAGTAGGTAGCATTAAAGATATAACTTGAAATTAAAAAAAAAAAAAATAGAACATTTTTTATGGGTACCAACGTAGTTTTAGTAGGATTTTTTGGCTTCTTATCAATATCAGAAAGTACATCTGTTGGTGCAGTATCTTTTATATCTGGACGTAGACTTGAATAATCATTTCCTCCACCTAGGGATAGAGTAACTAAACAGTGAAAAATTCAAAAACTATCAGTTTTCCACAAAATGCATAAGAAATACCTACACTTAGGTAAGTGAATTATTAAAATAGATAATGACCTAGATCAGGAGGACATATCCTTTGACCGTTGAAGTGAATAGTTTGTAACATTGGAGGCACATTTTCTTTATCAAATTTTACCATAAAAATTAACTTATAAGTCGATCCTTTTTCTAAAACTATGTTTTCATGTGTTATAAAGTAGACTTGGTTTTCTTTTGTGGTGATCGGCCCAGCAGTGGTCTAAAAAAAAAAAAACATGTGCTCAGTAGAATGTTTAAAGCAATAAGTACGTCTAGGTAGAGCATGATCGCAAGGCGTATGATTGCAAAAAACTATTCGTACCAATACTTAGATAATTTACCTACAAGTGTATCTAAATTCGGTATACAACGCGATCCGCACTTATCTTTGATACTTTGATCATTACGTACGTAGTTATATAGTAAATATAGATAGGTAGGTACTAGGTACCTAATCTCATTTCCAATAATCAAGTAAAAATGAAACGGCACGTCAGAACCGTTTACGTTTGGAATGTATCTAACATTTTGAAACGACAAAACATTTTAAAATGAAGCCAAGCCAAGTCAAAACTACTCACAACCAAAAGCTGCGATGGCCTATCCAATTCAATTCGAATTGTAGAACCCTCGATGGTTGCGTTGACGGGGAACGTAATATCTCCATACCAGCGATCATCATTAGTTGTTAATTCATAGTTGAATTTCGCAGGACACGGGGACGCTTTGAATCTTATCGAAACTGTCCTTTGATTATAGGATGCACATATTATCAAAAATAGCCATATCTTGAGCTTCAAATGTATCTAAAACAAAATGATAAGACACTGTAAGTTTTGATTTTCAATAATACTATGGGTCGTGTAGGAATTCGAATGTAAGAAAGATTTTTTATGATGCATAGAGTTGATAAAGTATACAAATTGAGTAGGTAGGTTAATATTCTCTTCTCCAATGATGAATCACCGTTTTTGAAAAAAAAACCGTGTGATAAAATGTAGTAGGTATGGTACATATTGCATAAAATATTCAACTTATTAAACACGCGCCTACTACCTTTTTTCAAAAGTTTGCATGCAAAAGAAATAAGTATTGTAACTAAGTAGTAGAATCTGTGTGTATTACCTATACCTGAAAGTTTTTCATCATCCACAAAATTATTCACATGAACTGCGAATTTTCATCCTTTTAAATTTATACTACCCAAAACTTGGTTTTAAAAAAAGTGCGGATTGATATTAACATATGGTCATATGGAATGAAAGAAAAACGAAATAAAATTAACACGCGTTATTTTTTCAACCAGATAACGAAACTGGGAATTTCATGCACAAATAATACACCGTGTAAATGTACCTACTACAGACACTAGTACCTACTATACAACCTGTTTTCGACTAACTTGAACATATTCAAGCAGTGACCATGATTAAAGTTGCCTGTATCCCACTATTTAAAATCAAATTAAATATTGTGGTTAATCCCAACGAAGACGGGGAAAGGAAAACATTCGAAACAGTGAAGATGAAAGAAATAAACTTGTTTTCGTTAATGTTGCTAATAATTATTATAGGAATATCCTGAAGTGAAGAATTCAAACGGATCGTTTACACGTTATCAACATTTTCAACTAATGTGATGATAAAATTAAAAAATCATACTTAGACGATTTTTATTTAATTTTTATTTAAAATAAAAATATATATCTATGTATGCATGCGTACGTAATTATTCTTTAAATAACACCTTATTTCGACGTCATTACGTTTAAGCTCATTTTCTCAAATTTGTTTACACCTATGGTATTCATACAGTCTATCTCGCATTGACACATTGTATTTATCAGTAAGTGTATGTAGGTACCTATAGAGGTACGTACTTTTTATATAGCATAGGCGTTTCTGCACATCAATTGGTAGATGCAGTGGCAAACAATATAGGTAACAATTTTAAACAAACTAAATGTTGCTCTAATTCGTGCATATAAATGAATTATAAACTCAATCGACGCAAAACAAATTTATTCTGTAAAAATACATGTATCTTGTAAAAATAATTTTTAAAAACGCAATGTACCAAAATAAAGAATAAATACAAAAAAAGATCAAAATTCACGAAATTATAAAATTAGGTACTTAGTACGTAATCGCCTACATTACTGTAAATATACCTATATAATATGTACATCATAGAAACGAAAAGTCAAAACGAAATACTTTACAAAGAACTATCATGAAAAAATGACTACTAGTATGATGAAATTAGATGTCGATAGTTAATTATAAAATTATCACAACAAATTTGCCTGAATAAAGTCGCTAAATTTTGTTAAATCCGTAAAAACGACGTAATTTTTTGCATCGCATAAATAACCGTTTTTGGCGACTGAAAGTGAAACCAGTCCTCTCAAATACCATATGTTATTTCTGTTGAAAACAATCCCGCCACCACTATCTCCATTACACGGGCTGGTACCTATAAGCGGGAGGGACACAATGAATAACCAAAAATCGACAATTAGGTAAAAGTACCTATATACCTACTTAATACTACAGTACAGGTTGGATCATAGTAAGTATAAAAGGTTATAAAGGACAGATAAGTCAAGACAAACATCAGTTTTTGTTTTTAGCGAGTTATCATTTGAAATAACTCTTGCTCGGATGATCTACTTATTGGTGGATAGATAGGTAGGTAAGTAAGTAAGTACCAGTAAACATGTCAAGAAAAATGGTCAAGTTAGAAGTTGATAACTTACCATTGCGAGAACCAGCACAAAAAGTTCCATTTGAAGTGAATTGTGAATAAAATTGTGGATAACTTCTTATACAAGTATCCATAGAAACCACCGGTAATTTAGCTACTTTTAAGGTATCTGCTGTCTGTTCGTTTTCATCTAAGCCCCATCCAACGACCTGTAAAACACAAAAGTAAATCAAAAAACATCTAGAGATTGTGTATTCAAAAATACACACGAAAAATGAAATATATGCGAACATAAATAGATAGGTACTATACAAACGTACACTTCCTTCTCTGTCTATGATATCTGAAATTCCATTAACCGATTCCCACAGACAAATAGGTCTGACAAAATTAGTGTAGTCGATATTTTTCGATAAAGTTAATACTGCTACGTCACCATAATGACTATCTCCGTTGTAGCTTGGATGCGTTACTATTCTCGAAACCTGCACATCGCAAAAATTTCATAAAAATTCGTAAAAGTGAAGTTTTAAATATGAATATCGAAAAATTGTCAAAATCAAAACTGCACGCACTTGTCTTATTTGTGCTCCATCTTCGACAAATTGATTCAGTTTATGTTTTCCAAGGTACAATATAATTTGATTAGGATTTATTAATCTTTTAGGAGCATCACCTGCCGTTACACAATGAGCAGCTGAAAATCCAAATTAAATTAAATGCTTGCTGGAAAACAGATTGAACTTTTAATTTGAAAAAAGTTTCAACAACTTTTCTTACCAGTGATCACTTTATTTTTAGAAACCAGAGTAGCACCACAATTGAAATTTAAATTTACGCCTTCAGCTCTGTACAGTGCAACGTGCCAAGGCCATTGACCTTTTGAAGTAACTGTTCCGTGCGTTATCAATGGCACTGCGATATTCACCAAACCGCATGGGTAATCTGGATCTCTGGAGCCACTGTGGGTAGTAAAATAAGGTAGATAGGTAACTAGGTTCTTGTTCTTTTTCTTCATTCAAAATAAAACTTACGTATTTCTGTCAAATTCTGTGGTACCAGAGTACCCTCCAAAGCGAGTAGTTTTTACTCCTTGAGTATCTGGGACAGCATCGAATGGGTCAGGAAATTCTAAATCTGGTCGAGCATTTGTAACACCCTCCCCTACCGATAACGTAACTGTAAATGTATTTATTAAAGGATAAATGACTTCCATATAATAACCCCGTAGGTAAATATTTCAGTTACTTTCATATTTATATCAACTCACGGGGTAAATCTGGAGGACAGATTCTTCTACCGTTGAAATGAATTGTCTGAACGAAAGGAACTGGTGCAAACGGATCAAATTTTACCATCACTTTATAATGAATAGTCTCCCCTGCCTCTATTCGCGCTGAATTATTGTTCATTATATAGAGTTGGTTGTCGTTTGACGTTACAGGGTCATCCCATGACTGCAAAAAAAAAAAATAATTGAATGCAAGTTCAAATACAGCTAATAATTTTAAGTACGCACGCTTATTCTCATGGGTCAAAGCGAACGCAAAAATTCTATATCGTTTATGAATATGTATAAGTAACGCATCATCGTAAGTAAAACATCGATTAACATGAAGAAGCCAGTTTTACAAGAATTGTTTGGTCTTGAATTCTTCTATCCGATACCGATAGAATTGAAAGAAAAACTAGTATAACTGCTAACTGATACACATTTAGTTTAAAAAATCAAAATTGATAACTCCCATAAGTAATTGAACTTTTTTTTTAGGCAATTAAAATAGACAGATGTCAAACTTTTAGCCACAGCAACGTTTATTTTCATTAAGAGAAAATATTCCACCTAAAAATTGTAGGTAAACAATTTTTTGCAGGTCACAGATGTGGATGCGAATAGAAAGGCATAAGTAAGCAATCTCTATCGCTTGTACTGTATCTAACCTGTACATATACATAGCATACACATTTATGCGCGTCGGGATCGTTCAGGGAATTCCGTTTGCGCGTTAATCAACTTTTTAAAGAAAAAAATCTCGGTCTACCTATCTAAAATTATTATAATCGGATGCTGTAACGAGTCACCTACAATAATTTAAACGATAAATATATGAGAAGTTTAATTCACTTGTCGAGGTACTCTACATAATTTTTTGATTGAAAATGTTGATAAATTTAGGGTGCCTACCCAGTACCGATCTATTCCCTTTCTGTAGATCTAGATATCTATCAAGTGAAGTTATCTAAGTATTGCTTAAGAATGGAACCAAAAATTTAAGCGTAGCGCAATGAAAGTTCGCGATTCTGTTATATTTTCAGCCAAGCTCATATATTTTACTTTTTATTAAAAATAGCTACCTAATTTATGAATGACAATTATATGAACGTTGGAGCTTTTATTTGTAATAGCACCGAAGGAATTGAAATAAATTCTACAGACGGGTTATATTTTCAATTCATATTCATATCGTTACCAGTGTTGACTAAATATGCAGTGAACTTCGCTTTATGTGTTTAAAAAATTGATTAACACTTACAATGATTTATTTGACTTTTGAACTTACAAGATTGTTAATGACCCTAAATCTACTTATTTATTATCAAACTGATGCAATGCGAAGGCCAATAATTCTTTATTGCAATCCAGTATAGGTACTGTCACTGTTTTTGGTGGGTTTGCGAATAATAACAAACATATCTATACGCATGTATGTAATATGTATGCATCAAAATATAGTGGAACGAAATTCTTGTCGAGTAGAGCAGGTAGGTTAGGTATAGGTACTAAATACATAATATTTAATTTATGAATTTGTAAAAAAAAGATGAGGTTTTATTTGCAAAAAATTGAAAAAGAAAACACTGTACTAGCTCTAACCACCATATAGTACTTTTAAAGATACCTACCAAATTATTTAAACAAGTTAACCCCCTTCAATGAGATGATTAGCAGATTCATCATTATTCAAAATACCTACGTATATTAGGGTGGAGTGAAATAAAAAACATACCTACTTCGGATTTTGACCAAATTCGGTGAGGTAGTCAACTTTGAGTGGGGGACATCCCAAAAAAAATTTGAGTCCCTAGGTGCAAGGGGAGGGGAGCATGAGATCTTCAAAGTGCACCTCCTTTCGAAAAACACGCTGTTTTCATTGGTTCCAATCCAGTCGAAATGGCGTGAGAAACTCTTCTTGGTACTTAAAAGATACAATTTGAGTTTCTGCATCTTCCTAGACCATCGCCATATTTTTTGGATCAAAACTCAGACTGCTACGAGGGGGTCGAAAAGTTGCAGGTCGTAATATTCTGATAAAATTCAAAGACTTTCATGCGGTGAAAGAGTCACTAAAAATGGT
>FIZT01020010.1:0-11725 GCA_900065295.1 Paracoccus marginatus | reverse complement strand
ATTTTGAGAAAATTTTTTCAAAAAGTTGAAATTATAGCTTGAAAAAGTTGTATTTTTTTGCTTTTACGTTAGTTGGGAAAATTACAACTGTTCAATTTTCCCAACTAAGTCCGATTTTCCCAACTTTTCAGTAATAGTATATTACGTGACAGGAGCGGAAAGTCGCACGAGTTGATCGTGTTACTTTCCAATCCTGTCTCGTATACTATTTTAATGTTACAGGAGAGGAAAACGAAACTGAAGATTTTGTACAATTTTTTGAATTTAAGTTATGGATTAATAGTTTGATTTAATTTGTTAATTGCAATGCCATTTTTACGATTCAACGTAGGGTACTTCTAACTACACTTGAATACGAATATTTATTGGCTGTCAAAAACTGTTGCACTGATTTCACAAACTTAAGACTACTAATTTCGTCAACAATCATAAAGGCGCATTCACAAGAACTCCGACTAAGAACTAAGAACTCTGACTAAGAATTTTACCGTAATTACTCTATCTGAAAGGCAATTTTTGATAAATTTTTTGACTGCAGCCAAATATTTCCAAATGATTCGAATTTTTGATTCGCTACTGATAATGTGAAATCCAAAATTTATAAACAGAGAGTATTTACCGTAAAATTCTTAGTTCTTAATCCTTAGTCAGAGTTCTTGTGAATGCGCCTTAACACGTTGATATCGGAGGTTTTTATTTCAGCTCAGAAGTTAAGCAGCGTCGGGCATGGTCGGTACTTGGATGGGTGACCGCTCACAAAAATCTGGTGTCGCGAACGCGAAAAAAAATTCGAGCAGTAGTCACGCGAATTGAAGAATAAAGGAGAAGTACGCGAGCCCGCGAGTTGAAAAACAAAGGAGAGATGTAAAGACAGAGATAATAAGATACAGTGTGGAAAGAGGGAAGGCCCAAAGGTGCATTTTCTGTACTAGTGTGGAAAGTGACTACTTTCCGTACTAGTTCTACATTCACTATGAATAAATACTAAACCTGGCCGATAATCCAGCGTTTTCCACACCAAAAATTCGCTGGGAAAACGAGGCGTTTCCTCTCGTGTAACATTAAAAATACAAACATTATAAATCCCAAATTTGCTTCATTAGTCGTAGTTTTGAACTTGCCTATCGCTCGTATTTGAATAATCGTAATCGCTTGTAATATACTACTAATTGAAAAACTTCCCTGTACAGGTCTTCAACAAACAAAAAACTGAAGCGGGGGGCTTTCAGAGTAAGCGATAGCAACTGGTTATTGATAACAGCGTCAGATATGTAAAAAAAAACACGAATTTTGAATATTCAAACACTTTTCTAACAATACATTGTTACTCGAAAATTCAGCGATTAGCAACGACGTTGCACTCTGAGCAGGAGTAGAAACTGGCTGATCGTCAATAATAATTGGTTCTGTAACTGGCTGATTGTCAATGATGATTGGTTCTGTTTGTACCGCAGCTGTTGTAGATACTGGCTGATTGTCAATTGTAGTAGGTTCTGACTGGGCTGCAGCTGATGTTGGTGCATCTCGATCAGTGACTGTAGAGGCTTTGAAATCGTCGTCCGTAAATTCATTGTCATCGAAGGGCTGAATACCTGATTTAGTAAATGCAGAGATGATGTTTGACAGATTGAAGGATTAATTGGTACTCCAGGGTTGTTTACCATCCAAGTTGAGCACGCAGCGTTGAACTGAGATTTAAAAGGAAAGTAAACAGAAACATCAAGCGGCTGCATTTCATGACTGCAGTGTGGCGGTAAAGTTAGAAGTGCGATGCCATTTTCGCGACAGTAGTTTATTGCTGGCAAACTCAGATGAGATTCGTGATTATCTAAAATGATCAATGCTGGCGACGATTTGCTCGGTTTCTCATGTTTGACAAAACGCTCCATTACATTCAGAAAAATCTCGCTGTTGATCCAGCCAGATGGATTCGCCGTACCAGCACTTCCTGCATAAGCATTTACCAGCATCTTTTTAGTTTCCAGTAGTCATTGAAAATAACTTCTTGTTGTTCGGCACCAATGACATCTCTACAATTGAAACGGCAGTTGCAACTTTCCATCACTCTAAAACTTTTACCATCTGTGACGGTTCCCCTGACATTTTGTTTTGGTGGCGAATGTTACGATCCCAGTCCTGCGGTGTTGCTTTTCGTTTTCGAGTTCTCTTTACATTGTCATTTCTTTTTTTTTTAGAAATTGGGATTGGCTGAAAAGATGAAAAATATGTCAGTATTAGAAAACAGTGGCTTAAACAATCACTAAAGGCAGCCATTTACTTTGCTTAACTTACTTCGTTTGCAGCTTCATTGGAAGGAGATGTTGTTACTAGTACCTCTACTTCTTCTATTATGAAATGATCATACTGGCGCTGGTCAACTTCGATATTTTCACCCATTTTCCTTAAATTAATTAGTGGTTTGAAATAAGATAATTATAATTATCACTGTTGATGAAATGTAAACACAGGACATACCATAGTTTTGCACTAAGAATTTTTGATTTGTAGACATACCATATTTTTTTATTTCAATTTTTCAGTAATTTCCTGGCATTTTTTGATATTTTACGGTATTTCAGACGATAGACACGACCTCTATCTATACTTTTTCAAAATAACCCCAAAATCACCGAAATCGGACATACCACAGTTTTGCACTTAGGTAACGAAATCGCCTCCCAAGTTTCTCTCGATTGCGTTAATCCATTTTCCTTGCTTCACTTCTAGGCAATTGGCTATAGATGAGTAAAAAAAAAAAAAAAAAGCAAACAATTCTAAATTAAAAATGCCAAATTACAAAATAATTTTCAACCAAAAAAATTCGTATTCACCAAGAGGTCCTTTCGGAGGAGAAGAATTTTGTTGAAAATTCTTAGAATAAAAAATTTAGGAGGAGGAGTATAACAAATTTGTGATGTACAAATAATAAATTCAACTAGTAAAAATAACTCACATTGTTGCTCCAAAATTGCTGATAAATTTTGGCGGTAATTTCCTTCTTTTCTTGTTTTTTGATCTTGGTGGTCATTATGTCAGCCTGTAGCTCTATCAAAGCTATTCGGTGTGCCAACAAGTCATTGCGTTGATTGGTCAAACGAAGACGATGGAATGGGTTTTCCCTGATGTTTTGTCCAGTTTTTGCTGGTTAATTTTTAAACGTGCGTCATTCGTTTCCAAAGATTCTTCAATAATATTCTTCATATTGTATGACATTTTGAAAAAACAAGTTGTTACGAACGGAGACGTCAACAGTAAGAATTACAAAAGTTAACAAAAATAGTTGCTACGATCGAAAAATTTCATGTACTGATGATTTGAGAAGTAAATGATGGGTATATATAAGGGATGGAGTTAGGATGTACGTAGTCACAAAAATAAGTGGCGATTGGTTAAAGGAGGAGTAAAAAATATATATTATAAAGGATGAGAAAAAAAAATTATAAGTTTAAAGGTTACTTGGACGTTGTACTTTTAATGGAGGTTCATCGCTGGTGAGGTCTATTTGTTCCATCTGCTTGGATTCACGTTTTCTTTTGCCTGTGGTTGGTGCTTCTGATCGGCTTTGACTAGCCACCGTAGCTCGCGCGTGTGGAGCTGGAGTAACACCGTTTACTACGAAATGTTTTTTGACATTTTTTAGTCGTTTTTCGCCGATTCCGAATACAAACTGGAAAAATTTACGACATACTACGTAGTCTCGGAACTGATAGTTGGCGTAAACTCGTCTCCATAAGTTTTCCCTGCGAGCGCCTTTAGGGCCGCTTTCAGGGTTTCTCTTGTAAATGTTGCCTTAATATCCAAAGAAATTGCCTCTTCTTCGATATTAGACCCTACGCTTTTCAGGTTGGTGAGGATGGTATTTATATCGTCCAACACCACTCTCTCCGTTCTATTTTGGTCCGCCTTCTTCAATTTCTTAAGATCACCGTGATACAGCGCGGCAATTTTCTTCTTGCAGCCATAATGACGCTTAAGACGTGCGAGTGTTGTGGCGTAACTTTTGCCAGTTACTTGAGTACCTTCTAGATGTTTCCCAGCTGGTCCTTTTACCAGATTCCTCAAGTACGAATGTTTCTGGCCATTGGTGTATGGCCTTTTATGGATATTCTGCTTGTATTGCTCCCACCATTGAGACCATTTACGTATGTCCTCATGGATCTCCGGGAGTTTAATGGGTTGGATTTTCACTATACTCGGTGTTGGCTGACTGGAAGAGGATGTACCTGAAGTTGAGGCTCCTGCAAAGAGGGCCGCCTCCTTTACTGATTCGAATCTCCTTCTCAGTTTCTTCAGAGACAATCGTAGTGTGGGTCTTTCTTTCCGTAAGAAAGAGTTTTTTCTCGAAGGTCAGACAAGTCGAGGTGGAAATTTGTGATGTCTTGTCGAACGTCGTCTCCGGCGCGTAAACTTTCGGCAATGGCATTTAATTGTTGTTCGCAAGGATTTATTCTTTGCGCTTGTGGGTACCTATAGAGGTCGTTGACCCCTTTCAGGCCCAAATATGATGGCACCTACGCATGTGGGCCGAATATGAGTGCACAAATGTGCAATTGATATAATTGTTCGGGTCGTTGACGAATGCATCGCCCACCGTACCAACCGCGACGCAGCCGACTTTGGGATTTCGTGCTTCTCACCGAAGATCCTTTCGAGTGGTTGGTGTCTGTTGAAGATTTTTTTTACAATTCCCAGTTGATCATGAATAGATTTCTGTAAAAGCCAACTTCAGCTTTCGCTTTTTTCTTTTCAGCTTTGGTTTTCATTTCTTCTCATTTTTTCAACATTTTTTTCTCTCTCAAACCTTTTCTTTCTTTCTTCAATCGTTTAAATTCTTCTTTCTCATTGTATATGGTAATATCTGCGTCGATCCACAAGTGTGACGATTTTACTCGAAATGTTGAGTTTTAAAAAATACGTTGAGAATTATTTTTCCTCGTGAACGAATATTTTCGTGATTCTATGCGGATTGCAGCAGATTAATTCACTTCCATGTGCCTTTGAGCCGATTTATGCACTTTGTGCACCGAGAACTGACCACCCAAATGCACCTCATAGTACCGTCCAGGGTTGAGCACGAATCAGCCTAAATTTGATTCGAATACGAATCAACGAATAACCGACATTTTCCCGATTCGAATGAAATTCGAATAATTCAGACAAAATTTTGATTCGAATATGATTCGGATCGTTTCGGGTGATTCGTTGATTCGAATCAGGTACTTTCTAGTTTTTTTGAAAAAATCTTCACTTTTTTAGAGCAGAACGACAGAAAAAATCGAAATTTTCATCATTTTTTGAGTTGGTGCTTGACGAAAAATGATAATATTGAAAATCGACGTTTTTCGATTCAATTATTTCAAAAATTGAAAACTTATAATGTAAATAAGCATCGAAATTCAAAAGTCAGAGAGCCACAGACACAGAGAAAAAGAGAAATAGATAAAAAGTAAAAAAAAACCACAAAGAAATGGGCGGGCGGGGGGGAAATCCGTCGAATGATTCGCTGATTCGACCGAATCAGCGAATCTGATTCGAATAAACGGCGAATAATTATGATATTTTTCGATTCGAATCACGAATACGAATTATAATGGAACAAATGTGATTCGAATAGTGTTTTCGAATCAAAAAAGCTGATTCGAATAATGATTCGAATCAGATTGATTCGAATAATGATTCGAATCAGATTGATTCGAATCATGCCCAACCCTGGTACCATCTTTTCATTTCAATCATTGTGATTACCTTTTTACTTTTCCGTGGAATTTTATACGTTTTTTTTTTGTTCTTTCTTTCTGCTTGAAGTTTTACTTTTTGATTTTACGGGTAGCGACATGATCACTTTGGGTAAGGATTCGTGTTCAGCAGGCCAATCCACCCTCGTTTAGAGCACTTCAGCGAACGTTTTGCTCAAATTTGAAAAAAAAGAAATTTTTAAGAAAAATCCAATTTGAAAAAAAAAATGAAAAATGAAACAAAACAATCGTTTGAAAGGTTTAAATTGGAGTAGTTTGGCTCGCTGAACACGAATCTGCGATTAGTTTTTTTATTCGACCTTTTTTAATGTCTTTCGCTACAGTATGAAAGTTTTCCATCAATTATACCAGTAAATCGCGATCTATAATTTTTCGACCCCCTGGTAGCAGTCTGAGTTTTGATCCAAGAAGGATATCAATTTGGAAAACCGAAAAAAGTGACCCATATCTGGAGGCAGGAGAGAGAGGTTGAAATTTTTACCACGAGGTTTTCAAGCCATAAAAAACAAATTCCTTAAGCTGGTTCCGAACTTCAGCTGTGGGACATTTTCGCCCGTCTTATGTGCCGGTACCTTATATGAAATTTTTTCAAATGATAGTGAAAATGACGATGGAACATTCAAGTTGTGAAAATTACAAAACATTCAAATAAACGACGATTATAAAATGGCTCGATTCAATTTCGAGTTTCTTGAAAATTGAAAAACATCGTCAAATGGAAATATGTAGTTCAATGCCTACGTTGAATGTTTTTGCGTTTAAATTTCGTTGTTTTATCCCACCAAATGCGGCTGACTAACGAAACTGGTGTTTGCATTGCAGGTAACCGAAGATGAGTACCGCTTCGGCACATGAGACGGTTCGAAAAAACAAACTCAAAAGCGATGATAAATTCGTGTACTACGTCGAATTGCCGACGTTGCAAGAAATGGCATCCTATCGAGTATGCCAGTCGATTTGGTACAGCTACGTATCGTCACCCACGTACATTCTAACACCGAATCTATGGGTGCGAGATGTGCTACTTTATCTCGGAGCGAAAACAACTTACCAAAAAGATATCGATGAGCTGATAGAAGATCTGAGGCATCCCCATCGTATCGAGGAGATTCTCAAAATAGGGGCGAAAAAAATTCTCGCCGAACTAACAGACTGGACGAGGCACTTGTACGGAGGTTTCTTCCTGGATTGTTTGGGCGAATGCTCATTCTTGCAAATTGACTCTAGTTGGTGTGTTTGGATGGCGAACGGTGAGATCGATTATCGAAAAAGTGCCCAAATGATGTTGGATAGTGCCGGACTGACCGATGTGCAGAAATTCGTTGTCGCGAGCAAATACTGCATGGAAGATGAGATTAAAACCATTTCGTTGGAATCGCTCCCCGAATGCGTTGATAAAGTGACCTACGGAAATGATTGCGTTCTCTTTTATTGGATTTGTTATCTGAAGAACGAACTGCAGAAGATGCCGTTCCGAAAATCAACTTCCGTGGACGTTGAGATGGCACGACAGTGCTACGGTGATAAACGAGTAGCTTTCGAGTATTTCTGGCGCCGTTCATTACACGACGATACGCACCTTTATACTTGTCTCATAGTTTACAATTGCGAAGACGCCCGTACGTGGAGTATTCTTGAACGGGCATTCGCTGCGGTGGATTCCAATTCTCCAGCATCTTACTGCGTTGAAAGAAAGTTGATAATGTGCTCGATCTATTCGAAATCGTCGCGATATCCTGTATGGCTGTGGGACCGTTGCAAGCGTCTCATTTCCGACGAACACTTCGAGGAATTGGTTTTAAAAATGCTCCATTCATGTATCCATATAGAGGAGAAAATGATGCTATTGACGCGAATATGGGACACGGCAGACGATCATCATAGAAACTATACGTTGCAGAATTCCGCCAGGCGCATCGTTTGGAATTTTCATATTTATAGGGGTTTTTATATTCCCTGCGCAACAGCTGTACAATTCTTACGCAACTACTATTCACTGTTATCTCCGCATGTAAGGCGGAATTTCTTCAATTTCGACGACGCACCAGGTCTTTTCACCTGTGTGCAAGATGTTCACTTCTTAGACGAGATGTTAGAATTGTGTCCTGTCGATTCTGATGCGTTGTCCCAGCTCAAACACTTCACTAGGACCCGAAAAGAATTACTCACGTTGGGTGAGATTTCAATTATCAGTGGCAACTTCGAGCGTATAAATGTCACAGTAGATTGGCTGGTCTCGAATAAGGGAAGCGATGCCGTTCGTGGGTTGAAAATATACATTTTGCAGCATGCGTGCCGTAAATCAGATAAGGTACGTCATGAAAGTACTTTCTTGATAGATTTCGAAAAGTGGAACAAATTGTGCAGCTTCATCGACGAAACGTATGCGGAAGATACGCTGCCTGCGTTGAATTTGAAACGTTACTTCGTGCAGTCGTTGATCAAGCGTCATAACTTTGACTTGCGATTTCGCGATGCTTTCGATAGTGTGAAGAAAGTTGTCGAATCTGTGTTCTCGTCCGCGAAGTTGGATGCTTGTAAACGTCAACTATTCCGCCTTTTTTGCGCCAAGCTTAAAAAACACGAATATTGGTGGCAAGAGGAATACTGCGACGAGAGGTTTTTCGAAAACTTCATCGATTGGTACTGCGGTAACGATCGAGTCAAGATTTCGCAGTTCAAAAATAGAGTTCCTCACGGCGCTTTGATCTCTGCAGTACTCGATAGATTAACGCAGGGTAGTGTGTACGAATTTCAAAGACCAGTGTTAGCCGGCATATTACTCGATCGCCTGCAGAAGTATCTGATTTGGTATTTGGGCAGCGAACATTCGGTAAACGAGTACAAATTACGTAGAATTAACGACACCACTACCGACTTGACGTTTCTAAAAATTATATCAGAGAAGAAGAACGAATCGTGTTTGATGGTAATTCTGAAATGGTTTTTCAACGGTGATGAAACGAATGTAAATGAGTTTATGTTGAAAAATTCAGCACTTTTGAACATGTGAAAAGGTATTTTGAAATTTTCAAAAAAAAATTGGAACGAATCAAATTGGCTCTAACAAAATATTCGGATGAAGTCAATGTTGATAGTCAAATGTAGGAGATGATAAATTTAATAATCCACAACATTTCCATTGGAATATGATCTAATAGGTATTTTGTATTGTTTAATCCTTTGATTGACTTAAGTGATCTATGTGAAATATTTGGTAAGAAGTTAGTTGATTTCAAGTGGAATAATAAATTATTGAAATACTCGAAAATCTGAGTCAATTTTTTTCGTATCTTGGTTTTTGAACGTATTTTTGTGAGATCTTGAAACAACGCATTAAAAGTACGTGAGAAAAGACGAACGTTTTCCGTAAATTTTTTTGAGTAGTCAATTTTCAGTCGAAGGGTATAGCGGGGGGGGGGGGCGTCAGTTCGGTCCCGAGCAATTTTGGGCTCCTATACCTTGACTAGAAAGACTCTTGTAGTATTGCGTCAGGATTGAATTCGTAGAGATCCCACACGCTGTGAATCTAGCTTTTTCATTTGCCTGGGCTGTTGACCAGTCCCACGCTGGTGTAAAAATGTGACCGAATTTTTCTTTTGATGATGTGTTTTCTCCCTTTTTTTCGCCAGTATTTCGAAAGTTCTGTGTCCCAAGCATCATCGAAAGGACCAAACACGCCTTGGAGCATCGATTTCCAACCATTTGGAGTGCGCATCAACAACAATAAAAAACATCTTATCCTGGAAGGGAGTTGTAAAGTCCACGTGCAGGCGCTCTCAAGGTACTGCGGGTATTCTCAGAAATGTTTCTTTACGTGGTTTTGTTCTCGTTTGAATGGCAAACAAGATGTACATTGCACACCCACGTCCAACTTCTTCGACGTCGGCATCAATTCTTGGCCAATACACCAATGTCAGTGTGGGTTGTATTGCTAGGGAGGCAGTCAAGATGTTGCTACAACAGTTGATATTGGAAAGACAGAAAATTGATGAAAAAAATTACTAAAAGTAAAGACAATCTTCCCTTTTTTTTCTGACAAATAGCCATGGTAAAAATTAAGGTGAAATTCTGTTGTTTGAGATGTCCTTACCATCCAGTTGTTAGTCAGATAACTTCAAGTATGTGGGTGAATGCATATTATATTGTTGGAACGGACTCACAGTCGTAACATCCCGTAAAAGAGATCTTCTATGATCTTTTGCTCTCCCCTGCACAGTATTTCCCTCTGCCTTTTCGATAACTTTCCCTTATGTACTTAAAACTACCCCCATTATGCTCGTAAAATAAAACACCCGAAAAGCCGGAAAGTTGCTAATCATGATTTTGTATTAATGGTCGTATATCGGCGACCAGTTCATTAAAAGTATTAACTAAGTTATTTTCATTTTTCTTGAATATTCTCCAAGCAAGCTCGACCTTTCTCGAGATATATTCCGGGAGAGGGGTTTCTCTTAAACTCTTCAGAGTAACAGATTCCCATTTAGTTTGAGACGTGAGATATTTGTTCGCGACAGGTTGGTGAATAATACCTGTCATGAACCATAATTGTAGTACGCGAATTGGCTGGAGGTAAGTAATATCGAGTGAACTTAATAAAGTAAAAACTTTGTCTAAATGAGACAATAAATTGCCTCTGTGAATTCTATTAATTTCTTGCCTACGTATCCATGTTAAAAGGCCGAAATTGCCACCACCGTGTGTATAAAATTTGAGATGTTGATGCATCCCATCTAAAATCGATAAGAAAGAGAGGAGATGTAATTCGTTAAGGTCTTTTGTCTTTAATTCTCCTTTAAAACTAATTACTGTAATCGGCAACGTGAGCACGCCAACATTAACAACATCTGCCGCGTGAGTGCCAAAAGACATAACGACAATGAAGCCGTCACGTCCATCAAAAGTCTCGCCGTGACGCAACGTCTTGAATGTTATCGCAATTCCATCATAGTATATTTCGTTTTTCTTATGGTTTAGCCAATGGTTTGAATACAAAGGCTCTTTCCATATTTTATTATCTTCTCCTTCGATCCCTAAGGCTGTTCGGTAGAAACAGGTCTCGCACATTTCGCCACGCATCCACCTCTGTAGAAGTAAACATTTGAACGAAACCTGCATAGGCGAGTCTCTAACGAGATAAATCGAAACCATAGACATGAAAACGACTCTAAAGCTGTGATCGAAAGTACCAATTTCTTTCAACATTTCGTAAAACCAATGTATCATTGAAAAACGTGTCGGCTCATAATTAGGATACATTTCTTGCATTCTTTGAGCTCCAGCCGTACCTTCCTTTTCCCACCATATCTTCATGGCTTCGTAATTAACATTCGAAAAGAAGGAGGGAACCCAATGATTCTGCACGTCAAGATCGGTAGCGATTTTGGAAAGCAAACAGTTCGCGTTCGTAAACCGACGTAGCCAGAGTTCTGAGTCTTCGTTGTATTCAGTTCTGCAAACTGCGATTCGATAACTTTTTGGAATTCTCATGATATTAAAACAGAACTTCATTTCACTCGAGTCGTCATCAAGCAATACATGTAACGTGCGGAAAGCTTCTGCACGCGAAAATGCATCTCCAGCATGATAGGTCTCGACTGGAACTTTGAAAGTTCTATTCGCTCTCGGCTTCTGATAAATAATAACCAACGATCTTATGTCATCATAAAAGTCGTCTACGTGTCTATAATTCGGATTCAGTCTAAGGTCGATCGAGACGTTAGATCTTATTTCGGTCAAAAGCGTAGTCAATTCAGTTTGGTCAGTAGGTTGTGGTCTAATAATATCGTCATGTCGAATGTGGGACTACGACATTCGACCAACAGAATATTCTACCAACCAATTTTAAATAACGACATTCGACCAACAACGTCATTCAACCAACAACTTATGATATTTAATAATACTGCGACATTCGACCAACAGCGACAAACCACCAACAGTAAATTATTTACCGACATTCGACCAAC
>FIZT01019987.1:0-14256 GCA_900065295.1 Paracoccus marginatus | reverse complement strand
ACCGTTTCACTTTTTCCGCTAGAGTGGGACTCTTTCGGTGCACGGCCCGAATTCTATTTTCTATTTTCTTTCTTGTGTTGTGTTGCGAAATGTGAAGTATTTCTATCGTTTTTTTGTTAATTTGTAACAGTTTGTATCTTGCTCGAAGTTGACTTTAAATAATAGAAGAATATTAGTTGGATAGTATGCTACCCCGCGTTTTGCGTCCATCTTTTTCTAAATCAAGGAAGTATCCCAGTTTAATTGACCCGTATACTCTATACGTTTCGAAATCGTTCATGATAAATGATATCGTGAATAATCCAAACCCTATCCATACTCGATTCGCGATTGATGAATTTATCCATCATCTGTCTAATTTGCCGAGCGTTTCTGAGAGGGAATACACGCGAATGCAATTTCAACTAGAGATCGGGTGGGTAATGAATTTAGAATATTTTGTTGTGTATCGATGTGCACGAGATTACGCATGTGATGTTTAATTTTGTAGTATTTGTCGTATGGTAGAGATAGTATGTATATAAAACGACGAATGATTTGTATTTTGACTTACAGGTGTACTGAAGCCGAGGAGGCAAGTTTCCCCTACGTGATACCAGAATTGATCTCTACGGATGATCTGCTCTCGGATCAATCTGAAGAGGAAGGAGTCGCGGACTCGTCTACTGAGTTCTACGGCGAAAGGCAGAGAAGATTTATCGAAAACGTTGAAATGTTGATGTTATTTTTAATTGTCGATCCGCGTTTTCGTACTTTTAACGCTGATGCCCCTCGCCCTCCTATTAGCGAAGTAGATAAGTACAAAGGATTTTTGAGAAGATGTTACATGGCTTTCCGAATCCCCGTCGACACCTACAGAGATTGGTTTATACCTCTGACGGAGCCATTGCCCGAGCCTAGGCGTCGAACTATTGTCCAAGCGTAGGCTTTAATTTTTAACATTCGCGTGCTTTTCTCGTATGAATGTCGGCTGTGGAATGATTGAGTGGATTTTTTTTATTTCGTAATTCGCGTTCGGAATTCATGTAATTATTGTTGGGACTGCCAATTTATTCAGCAGCCTAACTGAACAGTTTTGATCTCAGGTTTTTTTCAAATTTGTGTCATACCTCTCAATAAAACGTTGTATTTTGTAATCAGCTGCTCATTATTCTGTCGACAGGTTTGTTCAAGGTTGTTAACTCGAGGGAATGGTGAAACCGTTTATTAAAGTTATGCTATTAAACATTCATTTGAATTTGGTACTTTTTGCAATAAATGAACAACGGGAAAAACGAAATTTTAAAAGTATAGTACTTAGTCTTCAGTGTTTAAGTAGACAATTTATTGCATGTGAACTTTGCAGGATGTTTACGATAATTCTCTTTTGTATTGAGTTTTGAAGGTGAACAAAAGTAAGTTCCCACTTCTCAGTAGCAATCATGATCATAAATTCTGTGCATTTTTGATCTCAGCTGATCAATCGTTAAAGTATCTACTATTAATTATCAGAACTATTGTTTCGGGATTCTTAGATCGCTCATAATACATAATTTTCCAAATGAAAATTATTAAACCCTCATAATTTACAAAATATAAGTCGAAAGAGCGCAAAAAACCATTCTCTTCTATGTTATTGATTATGATTTTTTTCCTTCCTAGTTTCGAATACTCATCGATTTGATAAAAATGCAAAAGTACGAGTGATAGGATTGCGATATTAATTACTTATTTGTGGTGGATTTATATCAGATGTTAAATTTCCTACGCGCAATTTAATCATCTCGGTCGCTATTGATCATTAGAAGATAAGAAATTTGTAAATTCTTTTGAAACATCTGAGTAGCTGAAGAAAGGCTGGTAGCAATTAGCTTTGAAACAATGACGAAAATGGGTTCCTAAAGTTTATAAATAACGTAAAGAAATGCGTAAAGTCGAACTCGAACTTTAATTTTTCGTTTAATTTTAAAATGAAGCAATTAGTTTTTAATATTCTGCTAGTCTGCGCAGTAGCGAATTCTTGTTCCGCATTGACTACTGCTAATCGTCCTAATACTACTTTACGTCGAAAAAGAGTAAGTAATTTAAAATTTTTGAGAATTTGATTTTGCATGACAATTTCTAACGTACTATTTCGAGTCGTAAAAGCTTCTATATTGTAATCTAAGTCAACAAAATACGTAATTTAAGTAGGTAAGACATTGATAGAACGGTTACCATCACTCGAATGTGTTGTTACTATGATTTCTAGACGAGAGGTACAAAAATCCCAAACAGTGGATACTTGAAAAGAAGTGTTTTAATTTACGGAATAAATAGGACTGAAAAGAACCAAGTGGATATTAAAAACATACTAATACCGATGTTCCGAGACTTGATGAAAATAAAATTCCATCCGGATCAAATAATATTCACGAGAAGATTGGGTAAAAGAAACGACACTGTCTTAAGACCGATTTGGGTAACCTTTAATAATACTCATTTAGTCGAAAGAGTACTTTTCAAAAGGAAGAAACTCCATGGTATGGGAATTAAAATTTTAATGCATTTACCCAAAGCTGTACGCGATAGGATGAGTCTAATGAGGAGCTTGAAACCTCATTTGAGACTCGAAGGTGAAATTTGTAAAGCTCAATTCGGAAACATGTACGTGGATAGGAGACGGCTGTCTAAGCTTAAAATCGAACATTATTTGAGTAGATATACCATGATTGATAAATACACGAAGAAACCCAAAATCAGAGCCAAGTACACTTTGCCAGATTTTGTTGTAAGGGATCAGTATCGCTTTCCTGCGCAGAATGATGATTGAAAAAGATGCTGATGCAGCTGATGCGAGGTTTGATTCGCAAAGAAAACTCGAATCGTACTTAATGACAATCGTGTTCAATTTAAATAATTATTGTTCTTCTGTGTTTTGTAATTAATTCATTTGTAGTTTTAATAATTATTCACGATTTGCTTTTTATGTTAGGTCATTCCTGTTTAACCTAGCTTGACCCGGCCTAAATCTAATGAACGTGATCAATGTACTGTATCTTTTCTCCTGTTGACCAACTGTTAACTTTTTCCGCGTCCATACTTTTTCCTCTTGCAATAAATAATAATAATAAAAGAGAGTGAACTCTACAATGTAACAATTCATCATTGAAATTTATATATAATCGGATAGGTAATACAAAAGACTTTTATTACTCACCATTTTTTATTGCTTTCAAAGCTTTATGATTAAAATCGAAATCCTTTTGATTTACTTAGATTTTTGAATTTTGTTTGATGCAAGATGCAATTTAATTTAAAAAAAAAAAATAAAAATTGATTTCGATTTTGGTTTGCAACGTTGTGAATGTTGTGAGCTTTAAAAACCCAGACGATGAAGTTGTGAAAATAGCAACACTCTGCGTCTGCTGATATCACGTCTTATCAGCTGCGAATTGAATAATTTCAATCTCGTGATACGAAAATTTCAAATTTCAACTTTTCGCAGCTTGTAAATTCAATTTCGTTGTTATTTTCGAATTACTCACGAGTATTCGTGTAATGAATTCATCGGATTAATCTATCTGGATCATTTTTTCACGAACTGCGTTATCGATTTCATTTGCAGGTAATTGAACCTTATAATTATGATTTCCTACTTCCCATAGGTCTCCTTATTTCTTACATTAAGTACATTTATTCTCAGCTGATTTAAAAGAATACATTAATTGATCTGGTATCAAAACATCCGTGTAAAAAGTTTCGTCAAAATACTACAAAGAATATGTTTCAAGTACTCGAATGATTTATAGCCTAATGAAACGAAACTGTTGTCGTTGGTATACCTACATTCGTTATCAGCACTTCACTGGAGATATAATATTCTACATAAATTGAGTAAAAGTAAACAAGGATAGTTCTCGAGCAATGATATGCAATTTCGACTTGGTAAATAAAATTGTATATGTATTTAATTATTAGTTTCGCAACACGAAGAAGGAAAATGGAAATGTAAAACGTAAAAAGTGGAACATCATTCGGGGTAATCGTTATCCAATGTTGAACTGTCGCGAATATTTAACTCCGCGTATCGAATTACTTCGAAAGGAAATCTTTATGATAAAACATGCACAATTTCTACGTATTAGAGTGTAATTCTGCTGATGTAACTCGATGAGAAAATCTCAGCTGTTGAAAAGGCTAGAAATACGAAGCTGAGTTGCCACTCGACCGTGCACTTGAACTGTTGTGAGCTTTTTCAAAGGGTTGCGTAGAGGAGTGTTGATACAGTATAATGCCTGTATTGTGCGAGTAATTGCACGAAAGAAATCAACCCGTGGTCCGAGTCAAAGTACACGCGAATCGTTAAATTGAATGAACTACGTAGTACTATGTTTGTAGGTATGTATCTTGTACATGGTAGATGGTACATGCGCAAATAAGGCTGCTTTTGAGTAAAGGTCATCGATTTTTGATTGGTCGAATCGGACATTGAAATAGGTATCGGATTACTCGCAATCGTATGAAATGTATACCCTCGTACAAATGAAAAGTGAAATTAAATCGCATATTTGTTCGAATCCCTAAAAAAAAAGCTCTCGATTAGATAAACTCTGGTCATATATAGCCTCGTGCTGAGAGCTCGTTAGCACTTCGATGTTTTCCAAATATTGCCCATGACGGTGCAAGGACGAGCGAGGGAGGCTTTCATGAATGTGTGAAATATTCAAATAATGTTTATATTGGTAAATTATGTATTGCGAAGTAAAAACAACTATCGAATTGGTATTTGGTGTTTCCTTCGTACATTCGCTTGAAAATAAGTACGTAGGTACTAGGCGCACGGTCGTGGAAGCGCGCAGGCGTTTCTACTGTTGTTTTATGTCACGAGGAGGAAATTCCGAACTCGGCGTTCGTTCACTTGACTCAGTGAGGTTTTTTCTATCTTCGCGGACGGTGCATCGATTAAACTTTCTCGCTTTGTTGTCAGCTTGAGCTTTTTTGCATAATATTTCGTTCGTGTTTTCTATGAGTGTGGTTTCGTGTCGGTGTTTGCCAAAGAAAAGAACAATATATTTTCAAGTGCTAAGGTAGTAAATTTACCACGATTGACCATTTTTTCCACCTTTTTTTTTTATCGCATTCTCGAATACGTAAAACTTGCTGGACTCGAGACTAGTTGGAGCACTGAAAGAAAGGTGTTTTTTTGGGGTTCCAATTTTGTTTACATTTTTGTCTTTTTTCAAATCTATGGAAACTCGTTTCATTCTTCTGTTAATGTTTTTCGGAATGGTGAAGTCTCTGGAGGGATTGTATAAAGATGTTACTTTTTTTTTGATTTTACTCTCTGAGGGCTTGTAAGGTTATCTATTTAAAACAGGTGACCGTGTTTTCAATTTTATTCCTGAATTCCTTCATTAAAATTTATTAGAATTTGTTCCATTTATTTTGAAAAAAAAACAAATTCGAATATTTCCTTCCAAAAAATAACTTCAAACTATAACTCAACTCGGCAGTTTTTATTTTTTCAACAATAATAAAAAAAATAAAATACCCTCTGTACCATCTTTAAGTTCACCCTTGTTGAAAACTTTCTCGCCCTAAAAAAAAGCTCCCTTTTATCGACATAAATATAATCACGAGTCGAGCCACGATTTCACCCAATTTCATCATCCGTTCGGAATGTTTTTGGAAGGAGGAAATCTCGAAGTAGAGTTTGTTTAGACATTTCGTCTCCAAAATAAAACGAGAGTACGATTCATTGGCGAGATGAGGTTTTGCGGAGGTGAGGCTGTACGCTTGCGCCAAGCTCATCGTTATCAGTTACCCTTAGCTTTTATTATTCTACCCTTTTAATACGCGTTTGTATTTTATGGGTGAAGTACCATCGTACGAGCACAACAATGCCAGCAGTTTATGCTGGATTATTTTCGCTAAAGTTCTAAATCGTCGTATATTTAAACTTGCCACGTACTTACGTGTAAATACTAAACGAGCTGGTGTAGTCGAGGGCTGTGGAGAGAGAAATTTTACCCTTTTTTGTTCGGTGGAAGTTATCCTGAGCTAGGTACCTTTTTTTAGTTTCGTTTTGGAATTGATCTGGGTACACAGGTTCGATTGGACTTTTGAATTGGAAAAAAAATTGGTCTCAATGCACGTTCGAGAATTTATCATCTAGTAAACTAAGTACAGCGATATCAGTCGATTTTATCATTTTTTTTTTTTTATTTTCAATGATTACAACGATCAAAAAATCTATAGATTCTTTGAACATCTTTTACTCCCCTCCCAGCCCTATTTGTACAATTTCTTAATTGCGTCTATACTTATTTTCCAACCAATAAATTTTTTTTACAAAAAACAACGAAGTTGAATATTATTTTATACGCCACGATACCAATATTTTCTCAGCTCACCTGGTAAAAAATATAGGTCGATAATTCAGCCTTTTTGAACCCCGAGCTGGTCTTGAAAAAGATGACCCGTGTTTGTTAGTGAACCTATTTCGAGAAAGGTGCGGCTTGTGGCATTACAATAGAATGAAGTTAAAAATTGGGAGATGTGAGGGAGGAGGAACATTCAGGTGGTGATGAAAAATGTAGTCTCGAGTTAATTAGAGTTCTATTCTCCAAGCTCTTCCGTACGAACCGTGCAAAATTAACGATTTTTTTTTACGAAATGAGCTTTACCGCTTGAAAAAAATTATAAAATTGAAGTTGAAAATTGTATAGTCGTTAAATGTTCGGCGCTCATTCCTTATCAAAATGGCCAAAATCTGTAATTAAGCCCTCTGCTTTTGCTCAAAATTTTTTAAAAAATTCCTCTCGATGGTCGATGAAAAAAGAAACGCTCCCAATGTTCTGCCCTAACATTTTATAGAAGGAAAAAAATTACAAATGATAGGTATGCCATTTCAATTTTTTTAATTTTGGCTTTACTCTGGAGACTTATTGAGAAGTTCTGAAGGATGAACTAATCAAAAATTCTAACTCACTGATACCGAAAATGTTACATACAATAGGCCACACTACTTTTTTACTCAAGTATTTAAAAAAAATTTTTGAAGAGAATTGAAGACCCCCTGCGCCTCTTAAAGGTGTCGAGAACCCATTAAAAAAATTACTGCTTGAAAAAAAGCATAAAGATATCTTCGTGGTAACTTTTTCAGATTTTTAAACGACCGTTTCTAAGTTTTGTGCTCATTATGAAAAGTTGGGGCTTAATCTCTGAAAAAAATTTCCATAAAAAACTCGTGGCAGTATCAAACATCCCTGCAGGTTTGAAAAAACTCTTCTTAAAATGGTTAAAACCAGAATTTTGTATGGAAGTCACCTCCTCCTTCTTCTCAAAAAAGCTAGGGGAGGAGTAACGAGGTAAAATCTTTTTCCCTGCGTTTCTAACCTACGAGAAACACCTTTCAGTTGGAAATTTCACACCTGCTTATCGAACGGTGCTTCACAAAAATAGGTATAAAAAAGTAATTTAATCTTAAATTATGATATAGCAAAAAAAAAAAAAAGTCAATAAAAGAATAATTATTACTGTTGGCAAGGAGAGACCGGAAATATTAACGAACTTATGGAGGGTTTCCAAGATAAATGCTAGAGAACTGGAAGGGGATTGTTCGGAAGAGAAGTATCCCAAAGGGTCCTCGATTTTACCGCTTATGAGTACAAAGTAGTGCGTTTTAATTTCCCTCGTTCTTTTTTGGTGGCTCAAAAGAGGAGCAAAAATGAGCTTATGATTCTCAACGACTCTTGAAAAAACAACACTTTCTCTTCAACTAGTCTGGTCAGATGCTCGGTGTATTCCGGAGAATGCGATTTAAAAAAAAAAAAGAAAGAGAATTGGTCATCATTTTTATCCTGTTATTCCGTGAATTTCGACGATGGTGTTTTTTTTTTCATTCGCAGCTTCCTGGGATCTGACGTACATAAATAAGTAACGCATGATGTCCTCACGCAGAGCACACGAGGCTGGATATTGGCCAGAAATGCGTGTGAGACATACGAGAAAAAAAAGCAAATCAGCCCAGAGTAAGCAGCAGCAGCCGGAGCAAATAGCTGGTGCACGATGGTAATTCCGGAGAAGTATTGCTCATCGCAGAATCACATTGAGTTGCGACCGGAGTACCAGAACTGGCGACGAAGACACGGATTACAATTTCCTCTTCATCCTTTGCAAGTGGCCGGATGGATTACGTTGGCTTACTTCATCGCTGTAACGTTCCTCGTCCTCATACCTGCCCTCGGATCGAAGCTCCAATTGCCCACTTTATTCGTCATCGGTAGCTTGTTCTTTTTGCATATTGTCTCTCACGTGGTAGCTTTGTTCATCGATCCGGCCGATTACGAGTTGAGGTTAAAGGAAAAAGCTGGCGTTAGGGCTCGTCCGGAGTTTGATCGAGCCAAGCACGCTCACGTGATTGAAAACGGCAGATGCCATTTGTGCAACATCAGAGCGTCCAGTCATCGAACTAAGCATTGCAGATTGTGCAACAAATGCGTCGAAAGATTCGACCACCATTGCAAGTGGCTGAATCAGTGCGTGGGCGCGCGTAACTACGTAGCTTTTGTGGTATGCGTAGTCTCGGCTGTGCTGGGATCGTTGGCTGTGTTCGTGATCAGCTGTTGCGAACTTTGTATGTATTTCGCGGATCCGGTTTGGCTGGATGGCATCTTTGGTACGACCGTGTTTCGCGAAACGTTCAACAACGGCAACGGATACGTTTCTGGCGATCTGACGTTGCGCAGAAATTATTTCTTCCTGCTGGTCGCGTGTAGTGCTTTGCTAGCTCTGGTGGCAGCCAGCTTCTTGTTGCATTTGTGCGCCTTCCACGTGTACATATCGGTGCTGGGGGTGACCACGTACGAATACATACGTAACAACCGTACGCCCAATCCGCCCAGCACGAGTAATCTGTCGGTGACGAATACGTCGCTGAACGGAGCCCGTTCTACGTCTTCCATTCCGCCTGTGTTCAAGAATTCGCCGTCTCCGGACGATCGTCCTTATTGCTCAAGAACCCAAAACGCCTCCGAACTGAATCTTCTGCCTAACGACAGAGGAGCCCGATGTACCATCGATGTATGGCGCTGTTGTCGCAAACAACGCACCATATCGGTGAACGATCTGCCAGCCACGTCGAAAACTCTTCTGAGTAACTCGAATTCGGACCAGAGTCTGAACACGGTACGAACTCCAGTCGACTACAACGCCGTCGACACTATAGAAACCCTGTACAAACGGGAACGTCTCAAGGAGAACGAGCCTATTTGTAAATACTGCAGGGAGAAAAAGATCTTCGCTCAGTCGCGCAGCTCTCTAATCAAAGCGTCTTCGAGAAAACAACGTCGACGTACAATTCTGCGATTGTGCTGTCGCAGCACCTCAGCCACATCCGCTGATCTGAGTCGAGAAAACGGCGTATACCGCCGCAATCAAGTCAGACCCCATCCCGATCGCATCTGCCACGAAGGCTCGATCAGGACGAAGAATAAAATATACGTAATTCCGAGACGTTCGAATTCGTTAAATTCGCTACCAGCGCTTCCACCTCCGTCCAGAAGGCAAATCCAAAGCGTATCTTTGAAAGAGCTTAACGAAATATTGGCCTATGCTCAACGTCCTCAGACCAATGTGCTGAGGAGATCGCTAAATCCGGTTAGAAAACAGATCCGTCGTAAGAGTAATCCGTCGCTCAAACCTACCAAAAGTCCGAACCTATCGCCTATTCACGAATCCGGCCTGAGTAATCCGTCCACGCCTCATTTGAAAGATCGAACTGCTCGGAAACCTTTATGGGTTTCACCTCTGACGTTGAATTGATCTTCCAATATACTTATCAACGAAAAAGCCTAGTCGCCGCTCACATACACGTTATCGAGGTGAGTAAATATTTCAAATGCAATAAATCGTATTAACGACGCTGTGTCGTCAGACGAATGCAGATGTGGAACACTTGCGAATACAGAAATTGATGATAATTTACAAATCGATGAAATAGGCGAGCTTGTGCATTGTTTTTTGGTTAATGCGTCGCAAATACGAAAGTTTGCTTGGCCTAGTTTTGTCGAATTTCCGCGTAACATATTATGTGAAATGTGAGGGGAGAAAGATTTGATGTGTGGAAGTAAAATGTAACAGGCTGGATGGTTTGGATGCAAAGGATCTAAATTTTCACTTCACTAAGTTGATATTGACACGCGCGCTGTACCGCAGGCAGAATTTGAAATGCTGAAGAATAGATTGAAGTTGAGAAAGAGGCTCTAAATTGGTTTAAAAGTGTTTTGAATCAATTCAAGAGGTGAATATTAGCTAATGAACTAATTTTCAACCTTCCAATTTACAGTTAGGTAGTAATTGAATAAAATGGATCACATTCGTAGAATGTGTAAGCTCAGCTTTCAAAAATTGTATCAAAAATTTGCCAGTTCTGCTATAAATGGCAATTTTCTCACAATAAATTGACAAAAAGTGTATCTAAAAATACATAGCAGTCTAATTATTAGCACCTTATCGCGATTAAAAATGGGTCATTATATGTATTTCCACGCAGCAGATATAAACGAAACGTTCGAAAAAAAAAAATGCGAGAAAAAAAAAGGCAATCCTTTCTAACCCCATTTCAAACATTACAAATCAATACAAATATTGCGAACTGCAAAAGGAATTACTATTTGTTGCATATCACAAATATAGCCGCATTTTTCAGGAAGTAACCGATGTTTGTACCTACCTACCTACCTTCCTATGTATCTACGATTCGCGACGACCGACGTAATAAATTCACGCGAACACAATCATTGTGATGCGAAGAAAAAAAAAGAAGGAAAACGCGTTACTTTATTATCGTTTCATTATATTCGACGAATTTAATTCGCTACATCGGTAGCTAGTGCGTTGAAATGTCACAATTTGAATTATATCCTCGCCATTTTATAAACGCGAGTCGACATCGAGGTGCAGAAAGTGAAAAAAAAACGAATGCAAATAGTACTTCATTTTATTCGTTCCATGCACTCGTTCTATGTGAATTTATAACGCGATATTTTTTTTTATAAGCGCTAGTTCGAGTACGAGTGGTAAAATATATCGCTGCTGTGTGTTCATTTTCATTTAATTTCCAAGTAATGTAAGAATAGGCATTAATTTGGCCAGCAGTGTCGTTGGAATTGCATTCTCGATCAATGGAAGGGTGTATAGAGTGGCTGTAGGAAAAGTTGCATATGCACGTATTCGCCCAGGCAGATTGGTATTTGCGATAACCAAACAGGAGGGTGGATTTCATTGGATGCACCACGTGCCGGAAATTGATTACTCGCAGTCCCCACGAGTTTCTATTTATTACTACATTCTCAACTTTGGACGAAAGAATAGAATAGTTGTGCAGATTGCAGAATGACCAGAGCTCGCGTAATTGTCTTTATTTAATTCGGGAGAGATTTCGTAAAGGGATGGAAATTGAGGAAATTCAGCTGAAGGAGCATTCATAATGTGTTCTTGGAATTGTTCCAAAACTTTCGCCTCCAAATTACCCAGTATTGGGTGATTAGGTATACAGGCTGTTTCAGTGTTTTGTTGTAATTTTTATTGAGGATTGACTTGATTGATTCTCACAAATGTTGCCCCTTCTTCCTACTTGATAAATCCTCCTTTCAAGTTTAGCTCAAAAAACATCCACGATACTTTCCTATCCTTTGATTCGCTTCTGGACAACTAAGTCATCCCTTGCACCCATCTTGAAAGTCTTACAACTTTCATTCCACATATTCTTCCACTTTTACAAAAAACTTATACGAGTAATGTGGCCAAAGGAAGTAAAAGTTGACAAGCGTATTCAAAAAAGGGAAGCGTTTAAAAGAAGGGAAAGTGCACACGCACGTAAAGAAAAGAAGGGTGCAAGAATGATTCTCAGTCGGTCTCCAAGGGTAACTTGGCGATTCGACGTGTAACATCCATTAATAAATTTTTATAATTCGACCATGTCGTCGATGTTACTATCGGATTTCATTTTACGCGTGTTACCCATATCTATGATGTACCCATCAAGGTGTATACCTAAAGGGAGTTCACCGCACGAGCCAGCCTTTGCGAGGGGGAAATACGACGATGTCTCTTTTGGGACTTGGAACGAGCGCACGATGGAACGGAACGATCCGTGTATTCGAAATTTACCACGGTTGCATAATTTATAGGATGACCTTATTAAAGGGGTTTTTATCCGTCGACTGTTTACTTTTATAAAACGAGCTCTGTCGTAGAGAATACCTGCTTTTCACGCCGATGTTCGAAATATACGCAATATAAAAGCGCAGCAGTATCTGCGGCCTGCAGCTCACACGTCAGGCTGAATTATGACGTAGATGTCGTAGTGGTGTACTCGCATGAACTGTACAATTTTGTCAGATGTGTGACCTTTGCTGGTGACATTTTACAAAGTAATTGGAAAGTTTTGGAGGGTGAAAAAAGGAAGGGAAGTTGTCTCCAAAGGGTATTCTCCTCTATCACCTACCTCCCTCTCTCTCGCTTTGTGTGGCTGTGTTTGTGTTTTTCCTGAATTGAAAATGCAATTACAGGTTGCATAGATACTATAATTACTCGCTCCATTATCGATTGAAACAACCAAATATCTAGGTATGTGCTTAATTCAGCCCTCTGATATTAAAATTGGAACATTATATTTACCTACCTACACGACATTACGTTTGCAGCTTTTATTAAATATCGATTATTCAAGTATTTCAAAAATAGCAAACCACTAAAAAAGAGAATTTTCATTTCGACAAAGTTATCATCTAATTATTTTCCTAATGGGATTATAAACTTCGGATGTTTTTTCTTAAATGTAAGGTTTCCTTTCAATAGAATGCCATATCTTAATGGTATTATTTTTACAGATGGACCTTTGGAAGGAATTAGGAGAACCTAAATTGATCGTGGCGCCAATGGTGGATGCTAGCGAATTAGCGTGGCGTATGCTGTGCCGCAAACACGGTGCTCAATTGTGTTACACTCCGATGCTTCACAGTTCGGTGTTTGTTAAAAGTGAAAAGTATCGGATCGAGTCGTTACAATCGTGCCCCGAAGATAAACCTCTCATCATTCAAGTAAAAAACACTTTTGGGAAATATCAGCCATCTTGTAATAGCCCTAGATGCATTTTTAAAAGGTATACTCTTATTTACTGCTTTCAGTTTTGCGCCAATAATCCGAAAACTCTGTTGCAAGCGGCCAAATTCGTCGAAGGATATTGCGACGGCATCGATATTAACTTAGGATGCCCTCAGTCTATCGCCAGACGCGGTCATTACGGTGCTTTTCTTCAAGATGAGTGGCCCCTGCTGGCTGAAATGGGTGAGTATATACGATAGAGCAAACTAAAAAAACATACCCAGAGCACGTGTCAATTGCTCCCTAATGGCGGATTGTGAATTGCTGAGAGGAAGGATTTATTAAGATGGGTTTCCGCATATCTATTTAGCATGCAGATGTTTCATTTTCCCCATTTTAGACTGGAGGCGAGGAAACTTGGGGTTGGTGAGAAAGATTTATGAGAAGTTGAAAGTTGCTATCTGAGTTCTTTTTATTCAAATTTTTGAAAAAATTCCGTCTCTCAGAAAAATTCATATGGTATGGGAAAAGTAGCGCTAAAAATAACCGAGAGCCCCTCCTAGCTGTGGAGTGCGTCCAAATATACCTAGATTCAGTAGTAGAGATTTCTAGTAGCCTCAGATGGGGTTTTTGAAGTATTCAAAAATTTACATATTTTGTTCAGAGACAGTAATAGCTGAAAAACTCGAGAGAAACATGAAAAATAGTGAAAATTGAGTAAATTGTGGCACCTCCTGTACTCGCGATAGCGGTACGTGGACTTCGAATGAACATCTATTTATGTACTTTAACGCGTTCTACACGAATATAGTATTGAAAATTTGATTCTCACCCTTCTATCCGATGAAGGGGCAAAAACCCTCGAATTTTACCTATTTTTTTGTAATTTTCACCAAATGGGAGGATTTTTGATTCGAGAATTGAGGCACTTCTCATGGTCAAATCTCAAAAGTAATTACATATTCGTGCTCGAGAAAGTCGAAATATATAGAATCGACCCTAAGAACGTCTCATTTGCTCAATCTTGCTCAACGCGGAGGGCTAGTGCCTCGAAAATATCTCCCCCACGCCCCCTATGACAATCTCGAAAGGGCTCTTGTTCTCAAAAATTTTGTTTTGGTCTCAACAGTCATCATACCAACTTTCATGCTTCTATCGCTAATAGCCATATTTCACCGTTTGCCA
>FIZT01019982.1:0-14219 GCA_900065295.1 Paracoccus marginatus | reverse complement strand
GGGGGGCTGCCGTTTCGCCAGCCCCCCCACAAACTTTTCCCTATATCTCCGGAAGGGGTGAAGCACAAACGACCGGACTTGAAGCACAAACAAGCACAAACGAAGCACAAACGAATGACCCCATTTTCGACCCGATTGGGGGAGGTGGGGGGGCTGGCGAAATGCACCTCGTTTATCCGGCGAGATTTTAATTTAATGGACGAATAGGTAACCAAAGGATGAAATGAAACGAAACAAAACTAGATAGGTATAAATAAAGCGGAAAAAACTCGAGCAGAATTTCTTTCCCTCTCTAAGTACCTACCTATTCGGAGAAATTGTACGACAAAGACAACGAACGCGCCCGCGACGAATAAGAAAAAATAAATACGCAAAAAAAAGCACAAAAATACGCGAGCAAAAAAAAAAACGCAGAGAGATAGAAAGAAGAAGCTAAAAAGTTGTATGAAAGTTTTCAAATTTGTCTATAACTTATTGAAGTAAGCGCACGATATTGTCGCCCTCTGAACGTAGATTACATACAAAACGAAGCTGCTCCAACTCTCTACGTGAAATTCATCGATCAAGCAAAAAATATTGTCATTAATTTCCCATCCGTCGTGCGATGCGACCATAATCCATCATTTTGTACTTTTCCCATTTTCCTGTCAAAATTCGAAAAAGAATTATATTCCGCGACCGCCAAACACGCCACTCTATTTCACCATCCGACGTAATGCAATGCGTCGAAATATTCCCTCCTCTATACCTAGTCTCTCTCAGTTAAATTCTAGTTCGAGGTTCGTTTATTAATTAAGCGGAAATCTGTTCGGTTCGAGTTTTTTTTTCGGTTCGGTGATAAATATGGATATTGGAAGTGTAGTTTGAATGAAATTTGCCATGTTTTGAAGTAGGCCTGTTACACTTCGAGAAATATGTAACACTTCTTTGACCTTCCCGCTTTCACGAAAGGTGTGTACTTCACCAACTTGGAAAAAAGTTTACAAAACGTAAAAATTTGAAAACTTCTGAGTTAACAAATTTAAATAAACTGTCAATGTTGAAAAAAATTGTCATATTATCATGAAAAATTAAATTCTTAAACAATTGAAAAATTAACAAATAAGTAGATAATTATGGAAGATCAATAAGCTTGAAAAAATTGAGAAATTAGCAATCTTTGATAAACTGACAAAGTTGGAAAAATTTGTCAAATTCTAAAAAATTGAAAATTTTTCTAAAATTAAAAAATTGACAACTCTGAAAAATGAGCAAAACTGTAGAGAATTGAAAAATTGCAAAAAAAACTGAAAAAATAAATTTTTGAGGAATTAAAAAAAAAACTTATTCCAAAAATTCTGAAAAATTAAAATTATTCAGAAGTTGAACAATTTTGAAACATTAAGAAAAATAAAATTTGAAAATTTTTAAATTTAAAAAAAAATCTGAAAAACTAAAAAAATTTTAAAAAATGAGAAATTCTGAAAAATTTTAAAATTAAAAAAAATTTAAAAAATCAAAAAATTTAAAAAATCGAAAAATTTGAAAAAACTGAAAAACAGCATTTAAAAAATTTTAAAATCGAAAAATTAAAAAATTCTGAAAATTGAAAATTTTTCGAAAAGTTGAACAATTTTGAAAAATTATAATTTTTCAAAAATCAAAAATTTTTTGGAAAATTAAAAAAATTGAAAAATCTGAAATATTTAAAACTAAGGAAAAAATCTGAAAAATAAAAATTTTTGAAAAAATTGAGAAATTCTGCAAAATTGAATTTTTTAAAATATCTTTGAAATTTGAAAAGTTGAAAAAATTTATAAACTAAAAAAAAATTGAAAAATTTCGAAAAATTGGAATTTTTGAGGAACTTGAAAAAATTGATCGTGAAAGATTGAAAGTTCGAAACCACAAGAATTTTGGAAAATTGGCGAGCTGACTAGGTAATTGTGAAAAATTAAAGAATATTTTTAAAATATCGAGGTTTTGACATTTGACAGAGTAAGTACATGCCTTTGAATTTTCCACAATTTTTTTCGTATTTTTTGATTTCGAGCAAGCCTGCCACAAAACGACATAATAAAACCAACGCTACGTATATGAAACTCAATTACTTTTTTCCTCTCAGCACCCCGAACTTCTGAATAAAATTTGAATAAAATAGTCGAAAAACTGAAAAATAAAAATCACTTTATCGTTACCCAACTCAAAAATAATGCAGGATTACGATGAAATTCATCTACTTAATAGGCAATTACCATTTTGTATTTCACGTATTTTTCTTCTATCAAAGCTGAAAACATGATTAAATTCAGCAAAAAACTGAAGATCTACGTCATAAAATTACGCAAATCCTCCTTCGCTTCTCGTTTTCATTCTTTTGTATTTTTTGCATTTATTAAATTGATAATGTGGTCGCACTATTACATAAGACTTGATTATCCAAAAATATTCGTGAATAAATTACAAGCATCGCTTATGGCTAACACGTGTTGAATACCACGAACTCCTCAGAACTTCATATCTACTTTTACTGCTTTTATTATAAACTGCAATAATTGTACTACATTCTCGTGAAATCCATTTAATACTCCCGCCTTTCTTCACTCTTGGACAGACCTTAGACCGTGGATTGAATGAATCACATTGATTGTCATTCTCTCCTTGACACTTTCTTGCCACCAAAATACGGTTTCCCCATCGCAGGTCGAAATTCAAAGTGACTACTGACACGTACGTCTCAAAATAAATTTTGCTTTTTACTCGCGTAAATGAATGTCATTACATTGCGGGATAATTACCATAAAATGCGTACAACGATTCTAAATAACATTCGCCCTGACAGGAAATAAGTACCGCACAAATTAGATGCATGCTTTAGCTAAATGTGAGGCTACATATAAAACTATCGGGATGCCATTTTGGACACCATTTTAACAAATTTTTCGTTCAGTCGAGTCTATATACCTGGAGGTGAGTGAAACTTCGTAAAAGGTATTTGAATTTCATCGTATTATGTAATTTGAAAAAAAAATCGCGCAAAATGGTTAAGAAAAATGACAAAAATTGTGATCTGAACGATATCGTTGTATCTGGTATTTCGGGAGTGTTTCCACAAAGTGAAAATGTAGACGAATTTAAAGAAAATTTACTCGCCGGAGTTTGCATGATTTCTCAACACGATCGATGGAATTCAAGTAATGAATATTTTGATTCAAATTCATACATATCTGCCTACGTATGTACGTTCGTGCGTATCACGAAATAAGCGATAATTTTTGTCAATTTAAAGAAACGAAAACTGGATTATTGAAAACCATCGACCGTTTCGATCACTCATTTTTTCAAATCAATCGCCCACAAGCTACGAGTATGCCTATTTCTTCGAGGCTGTTGCTTGAAAAAACATTCGAAGCAATTTTGGACGCAGGTAGATTTTGAAAAACGTATTACATCTCGCCTTAGATTTTTTCCAATTTATTTTTCAATTTCCTGATCCTTTCAACGAACCAAGGTTATAATCCAAGTCAGTTGAAAGGAAGAAACGTAGCGGTTGTTTGC
Source organism: Paracoccus marginatus (assembly GCA_900065295.1). Classification (NCBI taxonomy): domain Eukaryota; kingdom Metazoa; phylum Arthropoda; class Insecta; order Hemiptera; family Pseudococcidae; genus Paracoccus; species Paracoccus marginatus. The sequence goes on along the minus strand of FIZT01019982.1, from coordinate 10,682 downwards.
GCAGTGTGGGATGCCTGCGACGAAGGAGATCCCAGTTGGGATACGGATTCTGAAAATGGTGGTATAATTTTGGGTGGCTCTCATTCGGCCAAACCGAACAGAATCTCTTATTGGTTGGATATAACCGGTAATATTACCAATTTTTTTGACACAATTAATTTATTTGGACGAAGATGAAAATTCTGTATCGAACAGGACCCAGTTTCGCAGTGAACTCAGCTTGTTCGTCGTCCCTATACGCTATGGACCTCGCAGTAAAATTGATTCGAAGCGGAGAATGCGAAGCAGCCATCGTATGCGCGTCCAATTTATGCTTTTCAAACTCGAAATTTCTCAACAACAGTCCACTCTTGAGTCAGAACGGAAATACTTCAGCTTTCAACGCCGACGGTAATACACGAGTTTAAATGACACCCCCAGGTACGAAAAAACAATGACCACTGACCTCGGCCGATTCTCTCACACAGTCAGCGGTTACACCAGAGCCGAAGCAACGGTCGTCGCCTTTTTACAAAAAAGAAAACACGCACGCAGAGTGTACGCCAATATCGTACACTCAAAAACCAACTGCGACGGGTTCAAAGCCGAAGGTACCACGTTTCCTTCGGTAATCCACCAGAAACAGTTATTCAAACAATTCTACGAAGAAATCGGTCTCGATCCGGGCCTAGTATCGTACGTCGAAACACACGCCACAGCCACCCAGGTATTTTCTAACGCATTAGCCCTCATCAATTCTCCATCAAACTTATACTTTTTCCACCAAAGGTGGGAGATTTCGTCGAAGGCACATCAGTAGAGGAAATATTTTGTCCGGGGCGTAAGACGCCGTTGAAAATAGGATCGGTGAAATCGAACATGGGTCATGCGGAAGCGTCGTCGGGGTTATGCTCGTTGGTTAAAATGATCGTTTCGTTCGAAACAGGAATTATTCCGCCACATATAGGGTACACGAATCCGAATCCGAAAATCAAAGGGTTACATAACGGTCGCTTAGAAGTAAGTGGGCAAGATTTTCGCACGTGAATACATTTATGTTACAAATTCGATTCTCTTTCTTTTTCGTAGGTGACGACAAAGCCAACACCTATAAAAGGAAAGTATTTTGGTGTGAATAATTTCGGTGTGGGGGGAGCTAACGGTCATATGCTGTTGAGTCCGCATGATAAGTTGAAACAATACGATAAATTCGCGAATTATGGAATACCTTTGCTAGTCACAGCATCAGGAAGGACTGAAGAGGCCGTCGACTATTTATTGGAAGACGTAATACACCTTTTTAATCCATTTTCACCTATTTAGAGGGCGTTTTTGAATTTAAAACAGCGATAAATCGTCATTATAGGTGATCAAAAATTCCGGAGACCCAGAATACGTCAGATTATTGCATGAAATTTTTAGCGAAGAAATCAACGGTCATTTTCAGCGAGGGTACATCATCGTAGATGTTGGAAAAGAATTCAAGAGATCAAAAAAGGTAGGGGCAATCGTGGACGAATCAATGTATGAATTTTTCAAACAGAGTGACAGAAACAACATCGTAAGAGAATGAAATTTAAAAAAAAAATTGACTTAAGTAACTGAAAAAAATAATAAAGTGACAAAAAAATCAAAACTCTGGAATTCAAAAAAAAAAACAGAAATTTAAATTGAAAAATTCTCAAAAATTCAATAACAACAAAATGCCCCCCAAAAAACATGAAAATTATGAAAAAATCTTGACAATTTCAAAAATGAAGTTTTGAGAGAAAAAAAAATTGAAACAAAACATTTTTTTTCAATTTCAAAAACTTGAGAACATTAATTTTTAAAAAAATGAACAAGCCAAATGAAAAATGAAAAATTTGAAAAAAAATCAAACTTCAAGAAAAAATAAGAAATTTTCAAGCAAAAAAAAAAGGAGAAATAATTCATAGATTGCAAAAAAAATTTAAATGTCGAATTCTGGGTTTGAAAAAATTAAAATTTCAAAATTGTGAAAAAAAAGCCAAAAATGTTTTGAAGTGAAAATTTTTTGAAAAAATAGAAAAAATTTTTTCAAAAAAAAAGAAAACGAATGAAATAAACATTTTGCCAAAAAATGACATTTTTCAACCTTTTTCCAGCTAATTTCTGGCGAAAAAAGACCGATTTGGTTTGTATTTGCGGGCATGGGATCTCAATGGCCCACGATGGGCGTATCCCTAATGACCATACCACTATTTGCCGAATCCATTCGTAAAAGTCACGAAATTTTACGTCCAAAAGGGATCGACTTACTCAAAATTATCACAGAAGACGACCCACTAATGTTTAAAAATATTTTAAATTCATTCGTCGGAATAGCCGCAATCCAGGTAAATGTCCTGCTCTTTTGCGAAGTACCATACATAACTCACACATAAGTAAGTAGCTAGTAGATACTCGTACTCTAGCACTACGGGCAATATAAAAAAAAAATATGAAAAATTTGGCAGATTGCTCTAGTCGACGTTCTAACTGCACTTGAAATAGAACCTGATGGAATAATAGGTCACTCTGTGGGAGAATTAGGATGCGCTTACGCTGACGGGTGCCTTACCGCAGAACAGACAATTTTGGCAGCTTATTATCGAGGTTTAGTTTCATTGGAAACCGATTCCATTAATGGTGGTAAAATGGCTTCAATTGGTAAATTCATAAGAAGAAATTCCAATGTCTAACATGAAAATCTAAAACCTCGTCTGACGTAAAAAATCTTACCTCGATCATATAGGCAACAGCTACACGACGATGAAAGACCAGGTACCGGCTGAAATCGATATCGCCTGCCATAATGGTCCACACAACTGCACGATATCAGGTCCTGCCCAAGCTGTCGACGATTACATCTCCGAGCTGAAACAAAAAAACATATTTGTTCGTGAAGTAGACACAGCAAACATCGCATACCATAGTCGTTATATTGTCCCAGCAGCACCACAATTTAATTCTTATTTACAAAAGGTAAAGCTATATGATAGTTTTCAATGCAAAAATACGTAGCTGTCTAGGTTTTTAATAATCACGACATGCGATTCAGATAATCCCAGATCCCAAATTACGGTCCAAGAAATGGATATGCTCATCAGCTCTGGCAAAAGATTGGCATACCAGCGCGGTAAGATATTCGTCTGCCGAGTACCACACAAACAACCTGCTCAACCCGGTATACTTCGAAGAGAGCTGCAAATACATTCCCGATGACGCAGTCCTAATTGAAATAGCGCCCCATGGTCTGCTAAACGCCATTTTAAAAAGATCGTTGCCTCAGACAGTGGTTAACATCCCGCTAACTTTACGAAACCATCAAAACCAAGTGAAATATTTCTTGGACGCTATAGGACAGTATGTAAACTAATGAAAAAATAATTCTCCCTCCGACCAAATGATAGTTGGTAAAATTATAAATTCATTTGGCAGAATGTACGAAGCAGGATGTGTTCCAAAGTTAAGCAATTTGTACCCGCACGTTGAATTCCCAGTCAGCAAATCTACTCCGATGATCTCACCTCTTATCAAATGGCAGCACGACGAACAATGGCCTGTCGGCAGACTGGATAGCCAAACTGTTGAATCGGGCAGCAGAAACGTTCTGATCAATCCTCAATCCGAAGCTTTCAAATTCTTACACGATCATAATATTAATGGAATAAGCGTATACCCGGGACTTGGATACCTGGTGGGTAACTAAGTACATCAGTGATCATCTTGCCAATGGAACTAAGAGCTCAGCTAACGTCAAGTTGTAAACAGGTAATGGTTTGGGAAACATTGGCCACAATTTGCAAAAAAAAATTGAAACAGGTTCCGGTCGTAATTGAAAATGTTTCTTTCGAACGAATGACTCGAATTCCAGAAAAAGGTATAACTTAGCCTTCATCAACTCCAGTTTTTAGTTCATAGGTATCCGAAGTGAATTTGACAAAAATGCCTTCTTACAGGCAGCATAAAGTTCAACGTTACCATTCACGTTGCAACCAATCACTTCGAAGTGACAGAAAGTGGCGCTGTTGTTGCAAAAGGAACCATACGATTGGCAGAAAATATCGATAAAGAGGTCATCGGACCGGTTACCACTACAGATGCAACATCTGATAATTCAGTTACAATGCTAAGTAGCGAAGACTTTTACAAGGAGATGAGATTACGAAGATATTGTTATAAGAATACATTCAAAAGAGTAGTCAACGTCAATTGTAAAGGTAATTAGATAAATTCAAATCAATTACCTAGGCATTTAGTTTGGGGTAGCGAATTTAGGATTTCAAGGAACAAAAGTACAACAGAGGATGCAGTGTACTGCGCAAAGATTTCGAGGAATATTATTCATCGTAGAGTCCGAGGCATAGGCGGATCTAAAAGAGGACATGAGTGGGTCAGGTTCTTCTGAAAATTTTTTTGACCCGACCAATTAGAATGCGCCGAGGGTATTTTCTGTGAAAACTGAACGTTTTGTAAAAATGAAAAATTTTATGAAAATGGAAAATTTTGTGAAAGTGGAAAATTTTGTGAAATTGGAAAATTTTGTAAGCAAGAAAAGTTTTGTGAAAATGGAAAATTTGGGAAAATGGAAAATGTTTATTTCAGTGAAGAAGGAAAATTTTGAAAAAATCTGGAAAATTAAAATTTTAAAATTCTGTGAAATTGGAAAATTTTGTAAGCAAGAAAAATTTTGTGAAAATGGAAAATTTGGAAAAATGGAAAATGTTTATTTCAGTGAAGATGGAAAATTTTGAAAAAATCTGGAAAATTAAAATTTTAAAATTCTGTGAAATTGGAAAATTTTGTAAACATGAAGAATTTTGTGAAAATGAAAAATTCAGTGAAAATTGAAAATCTCAACGGTCTGTGAAGATAGAAAATTTTGTAAACATGAAAAGTTTGATGAAAATGAAAAATTTTATAAAAATGGAAAATTCCGTGAAAATTGACAATTTTTCAATTCTGTACCTACATCACTGAGCAACAACCTGCCCTTCCAAATAGTGTTACACCGCATTTCTAACAATAAACAACCGTTTTATAATAAAATTCAGGGACCCGCGGGAAAGTATCCTGGAACGACAACTTTATTACATTCATGGACGCTATGTTGCAAATTTCACTCCTCAACATAGACACTCGTGAGCTCCTGATTCCTACTTTCATACGTAAGATCGTCATCGACGTCAAACAACATTTTGAAATTTTGAAAACTCTGGATCCTACAAAACCAGGTAGATAAGCTACTCAAAATAATCGCATCTCATCATCCCGTCAGTCAGAATATTGCAGCACAGGAGCCACTCAGTGAAGAAATTGAAAGATTGCCGAAACATTTTCACTGTTTGGACCCTATGCTCCAACTCTGACTGAAGATCATTGACTTTTCACTCGTTCAAGAGAGTAATCTCGAAAAAATAAAAATCTGGCAGAATTCGTCGTCAATTTCCATCCAAATATAAATCTGCTGAGTTCTGGAGGTATCCAAATGACTGGTTGGAAAACCAGGGAGATCATTCGAAGGCCACATCGTGGAAATCCAGTGCTCGAAACGTACCAATTTCTACCTTACACAAATGATGATGAAGTGAGTTCATGAATTTTTCATTTGAAATTAAAAATATATGGGACTTGATACGATGGGAGAATTTTCAATTTTTAGGAAATGGATTTCGATTTGGCAATTCGGACGTGCATTCATATAGCTGTAGAGAACATAGCGACAATAAAAGTAAAAACTATCGAATTATTAGATTCAGAGTCTGTGGGTGATATTTCTGTAGCTACGAGAATGTCCGCAATCACACTGGACACTTTGAAAGATATGCCCTATATTCAAGTAAATACCTAAATTACAGAATTATCATTTTTGAATTCAGCCAAAATTAAGTTTTCATTAAGCTGACAATCATAAAGATTGAAAAACATTTCTTTAAAAAAATTTTAAAAAATAATAAAAATAGAATTTTGCTATTAAAAATTGAAAAAAATGTTTAAAAAGGAAAATAAAATTTTAAAATTGTCTGAAATAATTTTTAAAATGAAATTTTTATTCTTATGAAGGCCAGTGTCAACGTTCTAATTGATTCAGAGCATTCACCAAATGAAATTGAATCACTGGAAAAAGTGGGATTGGAGTTCATCAAAAATTTATCCGAAGACAAAACTCATTCAATAATTTTTACATCCAAAATTGGAAACCATGTCAAAGTAAGTTAAAAATAATTCTTCAATGAAAAAAAAAATCCTCTCCAGGTAAACATTTATGTAACTAATGAACTTTTCAGATTCTGACAAAAATATTCGACACAATAAGAGACGATGGTTTTTTGATCACCAAAGAATCCATATTCGAAACTACTTCCATCGAAAGTTTGGGATTTACTATTTGCTTCAGTCGAGCTATCAGCTCTACCGAAAAAATATTACTTTTACGAAAAGTAAGCGAGATTTAAATAACTCACGCAATCGTTTAGAAAAGTGAGCATGAAAGAAGCATACCTATTTTACACCTCAGGTACCTGAGATGACGCCAAACGCTATCTCGATCGAAATTAAAAATGATTCCTACTCTTGGATAGCTCAACTACAATCCACACTGAAAACTCTAACCCCCGAAAACAATGAAGTATTGGTTTTATACTCCGAGAAAAACCCTCTCAGCGGAATACTGGGCTTATTCAATTGTATTAGAAAAGAAGAAAAAGGAATGTCAACGAGGTTCTTGAAAATGATTAACTAAGCTTCGTAATGAGGGTGTTGATGGCTCGTATTATAAACCATATCTTTCATCAGGTGTTTCTTCATCGTGGACGAAAAAGCTGAGAAATTTTCACTAGAAAAAGCCTTTTACAAAAACCAATACGACAAAAACCTGTCACACAACGTCTACAAAAACGGACAATGGGGTAGTTATCGTTATTTGCCACTCAAACCGGCTGAAAATATCAAAACCGTCGATGCAGTTTGTGAAATTGAAGCACCCGGTGATTTTTCATCGATCAGGTGGATCGAGAGTTCACTGGAGACGGATATGTTAGTAATTCTTTACTCGATTCGATACTTCGTTTATTCCATTATTCAAGATGAATGTGTTATAGAAAATCAGAAGGAGGCTCTGTGGCTCGAGTCCATTACAGCGGTCTCAATTTCAAAGACATAATGCTAGGATCAAGGAACCTTTCTAATTTGGACTCATTCTACTACAGTCGTTTACAACAAGCCCGTCTGGGTTTCGAATTCTCAGGACGAGATGAAACTGGAAGCAGAGTGATGGGAATCGTACGTCATGGTGGAATAGCCACATATGTCGAAACAATACCACATTTTACTTGGAAAGTACCACGAAATATGACGCTGGAAGAGGCAGCTAGTATTCCAGTCGCATACATCACAGTAACGAGAAAATTTTTACTGAAAACCGCACGATAATTGAATAGAAATTTTCAGCTAAAATGAGTATTTTTTCCATAGGTCATTTATGCATTTTTTTCAAAAATACATTTGAAAAGAGGAGCCTCAGTTTTGATACATGCGGGGAGTGGAGGCGTTGGCCAGGCAGCCATCAATATTTGCCTTCATTACGATTGTACCATTTTCACAACCGTCGGTTCAGTTGGTAAAAAAAGTTTCATTAGGAAAATGTACCCTCAAGTAAGTGTTTGAAATCACTACACCTACTGATCATCCGAATTGAATTCTTATAAAAAGTTTTCTTTAGATTCCAGCAACACATATTTGTAACTCTAGAGATACGTCTTTCGAAACAATAATAATGCAAGAAACCAACGGCAGAGGAGTTGACGTTGTATTGAATTGTTTATCCGGGGATAAAATGCAAGCTTCGGTGCGGTGCGTTGCCCGAAGAGGACATTTTTTGGAGATAGGAAAATCAAACACAGGTTTGATAACGGAATTGTTTTCCTCTGTAAATATTTTTGGTGATGATTATCTGATTCACTGTAATTATTCAAGTGTCCCCTCTAGAATTGGGATGTATCTCTAACGAGATTACATTGCACAGTATCCTCTTCGATTATGTCATTTGGACTCCAGACGAAGTAGCTTTGGATTTAAGTGAAAAATTTCAAAAAATGCTCGATCAAGGCGTTATTAAACCAATCAACAGAGTAGTTTTCCAAATCGATCAGATCGAGGCTGCTTTCAAGTAAACACTTGACCTCAAAAAATGTAAAATTCATAAGCTGAAACCTCATGACATCTTTTTTCTAGATACATGGCATCAGCAAAACACATTGGAAAAGTAGTGATCAAGTTACAAGAAGGAGAACGAGCTTTAGAAATGGAGCCAAATTCGTGGCAAGTGAATGCAAAGCCTTTTGTCAACTGTCACAAGGATAAAAGCTACGTAATTATTGGTAATTATCAGTCTGAAGTCAATAACAAACTCGAAAACTCCAGAAATCACTAATGCAAGACCTTCACAGGTGGACTAGGTGGTTTCGGTCTCGAACTTGCAGACTGGTTAGTACTAAGAGGAGCTCGAAATCTGTTGCTAAGTTCACGATCTGGCATCAAAACCGGATACCAAGCTTATCGAATCAATTTATGGCGATCGTACGGCGTCAAAGTGGTAATTTCCACCGAGGACGTCGTTGCAGAAACCGGAGCCAAGAAAATGTTACAGGAAGCTTCTGCTTTGGGTCCGATTGCTGGAATTTTCAACCTGGCAGTGGTAATTAAAGGATATCTAGCAAACTTGAGGAATATCAAACCTCCAATCGTGACCAGTGCTTACAGATCGGTGTACTTTTGCCCAGGTTCTCGACGATAAACCTTTTCCTCAACAATCCGAAGATTCATTTCGAATGAGTATTAATCCAAAAGCGATCACAACCGCTCATCTGGATCAATTAAGTCGAATCATGTGCCCCAAATTAGAATACTTCGTGGTATTTTCGAGTCTACTGTGTGGACGAGGTAACCCCGAATCAAGCAATTACGCTTTCGCTAATTCCATCATGGAAAGGATATGTGAAAAGAGGAGAGCAGATAATTTACCAGCTTTGGCTGTGCAATGGGGCGCCATCGGAGATGTAGGAGTAGTCGCAGATTTCAGCGGGAATGATGAATCATTGGTTATAGGTACCTTCTATGCTCTTATAAAATATTTAATTTTTTGCCAGCTTCGAGTAGCATCAGCTCAATTTTTATTTCTACCGAATTTCAGGAGGTACCTCCCAACAAAACGTCGAGTCCTGTCTGAAAATACTGAATGCATTTATGAAACAAGAAAATGCAATTGTTTCTAGCATCATTGTGGCCACAAAATACGACGCAGAAACCGATATAATAGACATTGTAGCGAATGTTTTGGGTAAATTTGAACATTCTGAGTAATATTGCGATCCAAAATTTGGCAAGTCAACTCCCATCTTCATCATTCGTTGCAGGTATAACCGATGTTAGTACAGTAAGCCAAACTTGGACACTACCAGAACTAGGAATGGACTCGATATTGGCGATGGAATTACGACAAATCCTTGAATCAGAATTCAACTTTTTCTTCACACCTGAAGACTTGAGAAAGTTAACGTTTGCCAAATTATATCAGCTCAAACAAGATAAAATAGAAACGTTGAAATCAGGTCTGTTTTCACGAACCTATTCCACTATTGAGCTACCAACTCGAATTCAAATTGAGCTCAATTTTTAATCGTATTTTTAGGAGGAAGTGCCAATGAACAAACTTTTCATAGTCCTCTTGAAAATGGTAAAATTAAAAAGGCACATTCTCCAGTTGATGGTACCACAAATGTATTCATTTTCCCTGGCGTAGAAGGTAAACAAAAAAAAATATACCTGAAAAGAATATTCAAAAAAATTCAAATCTTCAATTTTTCTTTCCTAAAAGGTACCACTTCAGTAATGGACCCATTGACGAAAAATCTGCCCATGCCAACATTATGTTTCCAATATGACAACACCGAATCTGCATCCACTTTACTGACAAAACTACGAGATGATTTTGTAAAAGTACGTAAAATAACATTTCTGCGAAGAGATTTTTTTCAAAATAATAATTCTTGAAAATTTTGAAAAAACAAAAATGAACGTTTAGGTGATCTTGTACAAACTCGAACCAGACCAAGAATTCCGCATTATTGGATACAGTTTAGGAGGTTTAATCGCCATTGAGGCAGTTTGTTTGTTGGAGGAAAAAGGCAGAAGAGGCCATGTGTGGTTGATAGACTCGTCGCCTGTATACTTGCTAAAGAAAGCGATAGAATTCACTAGCAAGCAAATGAACGCGAAAAGCGAAAGTTCACAAAATAATGAAAACGTCGCAATGGACAGGACGAATCTTTTGGTTGAAGAAGTATTGAATTATAATTTCTCTCATGCGCTGCTCGAATCGTCGTGTACTTTGATAAAAAGTGCAGAATGTCAATTTGACTTAGACGACTCTTGGAGTCTGACAGAGGTACGTGAATTACTTTTTATCCATCAGTCGTAACTGAAATCGGACATTTTAACAATTTTTTCAAAAAATTGACTTCATGAATATTTTTTGACTGAATCTTTGAGAAGAAGTCTAGCTCATGACTCTTGAGATAGTCAGTGGTAATGTTGAAAAATTTCAAAATTTCGAAAATTAAAATTTTGCAATTTTGATCAATTGATCAATTTTCCAAAATTGTCGAATTTTCCAAAATTGTCGAATTTTCCAAAATTGTCGA
>FIZT01019950.1:0-15534 GCA_900065295.1 Paracoccus marginatus | reverse complement strand
TTGAAGGTCTTCCACCCCTATAAAAAAATCTGAAAAAAATATATGTTGTACATCTAGACTAGGTACACATTATATATTTTTTTCATAATTGCACCTCTGAAAGGGGTTACCAAAATGGCCTTTGGAAATCTTGAAATGCCCATTTGACCTTGAAAAAATGCTCGAAAATTTTTTTTAAAAAATTCTGTGAATAGCCCTTAGTAGAGTGTAACATCCCTGCAAGTTTGAAAGAATTCGATTGAGAACTACGAAAAACAAAAAATTCAAAGAAAATCGATGTTTTACCCCCATAAAAGGGGTTAAGAGGGAGGCAGAGAGCTAAAACTTTTGTCACGGGGTTTTTAGACCATAAGGACCCATTTCCACCCGAAATTTTCAAAATCCGTTCCCATGGCCGATTCACCATATTTAATGGGCTATACCCTTATTGGTAAAAATTTTTTAAAAAATTCTGAAGCTGCCGATTCATCAAAGTTTCAAAATCATCAAAATTTTTAAAAAATTTTGAATTTTCGGGTTTTTGAAAATGTCAGTTTTTCTGTTAACCTCGCGATTTGAACGATTGATGGAGAGACTTACATTTTTACGGGAAAAAAAAAAATCGAGTCATTTTTTGAGGGACTTAAATGAATTTTAAAGGTTACTGTATCGCCCTCTATACTTTGAAAATTGAAGTTTTTGAAAGTGCATCGCCCTCTCACCTTTCACATTCGATAATAGAGCAACTTTCATAGCACATTTTATGCATCTACAGACCAAAAAAGAATCTATCCTTCTTAAAAAGGAAGAAAAAAAATGGTATATTCGTCGAGCTTGTCTCAAAACTGATGGCTGATATTACGTTAGAATTTAGAAAAAGACAAAACGCTCGCTTTCCGAGTTATTTCATTTATAGCTGTTTTTAAGACTTCCTTTTCACAAAGCGTTAACCTTCTTTTTTTTTTAGTGAATTTATTTTATAAATACGGACATTTATCAGCGGCGCATTTCCGCACTAAAATATACTTGTTGATAACTCGACTTTTTTTTTTCGAAAAGAATCCAAGCTCCTTCACCCTGCTGCGTAAGTTTAAGTTGACAGAGTGACAAACTTGCGAGTCGAAACGATTCAGATTGTGTCGCCTTCGAATATAAGTCAAACTTTGTTTATTTTTCTCGTCATTTTTTTACTCGGAAATAGAAGAATGGCGAGGAGGAAGCAGAAAAAGGGTGAACTTTGTGGGTAAAGTTGAGCTATACCGCAACGGTATAATATAAATGCGATTTGTAAGTTTAGTACTTCGCCGGTTGAACATTTCGCCTGTCGCTGAAGAATTCGTTTGGAGAATAGAAGGCGATAGCGAGTTGTGGTCCTATCGTATTTCATGCCTGGAAGAATGCGGTTTTCATTTCTCGACTGTGTAGTGTACAGATACATTCTGTACTGGGTAATACGTAAACGTATACTACGGCGAGCCGGCTCGGCTCTCGCAGAATGTTATCCGCTTGTCCACTATATGCGACGACGTCGGGATTACGCGATTATTAAACATTCCATTTGTGTAAGAAGTTGCGATATTGTTGTATGACCAGGTGGAAGTTATTATATTTTACTGGACGAACCAAGCATCGAGAAATATGAGGAAAAAATTTCCGTCAAGAGGTAAAAAACTGTTCGCTATTTCGTACTGCGCTGCTGCTGCTGCGATATAATCGATTTGATGAAAATTTATTGAAGCGAGCTCGCGGTACCGAAGCAAAAAATACTCTCGTACCAGTCGTACCGCTGAACGGGAATTTTAATTCGAATGAAATTTAAAAGTTGGAAAGTGCAGGAGGATGGTATAGTTTTGGCCGGGAAGCCGGGCGAGGGCTTCTTTAATGGGAGTTTCTTTCAATGCGGACGCGAATCGAAAAGAAAATAAATATTTTTTCACAACTTTTTAATTTCCGAAGAATTTAATTGAGGAAAGTCGAGTTGCTCGGCTCGTTCGATAACAGGGAAAAATGTAAGTGGTGAAAATACCTTTGGAAAAATATGAATCGAGAGAAAACTTCCTGCCACGTTCGTATGTAACAAAAAAAAAAAAATGAATAAAAATACGAAATTCAATTTTTGGGAAGAAAAAACGCTGATTTTTGCGACCAAAGTACCTAAGGTAAATTATTACAAACCTACGCGAAACTATTCAATGTTTAATCTGCAGAATATTCGATATTCAATCGTCAAGTAGTCGTCTGCATTTATGTATGCTTCTCTGTAGGTAGGTGCTAGGTAGTGAGAAAAATATGAAAAGATCGATCTTTTCCCCGAATTCCACTTCTTTTAAAATCGATAAAATTCTCTCACCACGGTGAATTTCACGCATAAGCGACGACGACCGCAAGTGCGAATGCGATGTTCGTGTTCGTGCTGGAAAGATGTAGGTACGAGTATTGCTGTAAATAGGTATGCGATACCGTGTTGCTGTTTCATTTATTGTAGCTCTTCTCGCAGTTCGTTTATTGTGTTTGCGTACGAGTTGCGAGTTTTCCGTTTTCCTGGAAACATTCATTCGTTCGGTGTGAAGATGTTTTTGGTTAATTAAATTTCCACCTGAATGACGTAATTTTTTTTCGCTCATTCTAGTTGACTATTTCAGGAAAGTTGACAAGTTTGAAAGCAACGACGATTTTAGGAAAATTGATGACTTTGATAAATACAAAAATTCTTGGAAAATCTACTTTTTTGAAAAAATTGGGAAATTGACGATTTCGGTGGTTATAAAAAAATTGACCAGTTTGAGGGAAATCACGATTTTGTAAAAATTGACACATTTCGGAAAAATTGGCTATTTTGAGAAAATTGACGAATTTGACGATTTAAAAAAAAAAATTGATAGTTGTTAGAGAATTCGCCATTTTGAAAAAACTAAGAAATTGACAATTTTAGTGGTTTTGAAAAAAATTAACCAATTTCGAGGGAAATCACGATTTTGTAAAAATCGACACATTTGAAAAAATTGACCTATTACGGAGAAATTGGCAAATTTGGGCAAATTGACAAGTTTGACGATTTCAAAAAAATTGATAATTTTTGGAAAATTCAACGCTTTGGAAAAAATTGAGAATTTGGACATTTTTGTGGTTTTAACAATTTGAAAAAAATCACTGACGATTTTTGGAAAATTGACGACTTTGATGAATACAAAAATTCTTGGAAAAACTACTTTTTTGAAAAAATTGGGAAATTGACGATTTCGGTGGTTTTAAAAAAATTGATCAGTTTGAGGGAAATGACGATTTTGTAAGAATTGACACATTTCAAAAAATCGACCCATTTCGGAAAAATTTGCCATTTTGAGAAAATTGAAGAATTTGACGATTTAAAAAAAAATTGATAATTTTTTAGAGAATTCGCCATTTTGAAAAAACTGAGAAATTGACAATTTTGGTGGTTTTGAAAAAAATTGACCAATTCGAGGGAAACCAGAATTTCATAAAAATCGACTCATTTGAAATAATTCCCCCAATTGCGGAGAAATTGGCAAATTTGGGAAAATTGACAAGTTTGACAATTTCAAAAAAATTGATAATTTTTGTAGAATTCAACGCTTCGGAAAAAATTGAGAATTTGGAAATCTTTGTGGTTTTAACAATTTGAGAAAAATCACAATTTTGTAAATATGGACACACTTGAAAAAATTGATGAATTTGGAGAAAATCTCGATTTTGTGAAAATTGATCAATTTTGAGAAAATTGACGAATTTGACAATTTTGAGGAAATTAATGATTTTTAGAAATTTGGCGATCCTAACTGTGAGAAAATTGACGGTTTTGGCGATTTTGAGAAAACTGACCATTTTGGGGAAATTGGCAAATTTGGGGAAAATCACGTTATTGTGAAAATTGACACATTTGAAAAAATTGATCTATTTCGGAAAAATCGACCAATTTGAGAAATTTGAACATTTTGAGAAAATCGACCATTTTGTGAAAATGGAAAAATTTGACAATTTTGAGGAAATTGATGATTTTGAGAAAATTGTTGATCCTACCAAAAGTGAGCACTTTGGGAAAATTGACAAATTTGAGAAATAGACAGTTTTGTCGATTTTAAGAAAATTGACCATTGGAAAATTTCAAAAATCAAAGAAAAAACACGAATTTGTAAAAATTGAAACATTTGAAAAAATCGATCCGTTTTGGAAAAATTGACCAATTTGATGGTTGTAAGAAAATTGATCACTTCAAAAAAATTGAGACGATTGACTTTTTTCTGTAGGTGTACAATTTTGTGAAAATCGATAATTGAAGAAAAATTGTGTTTTCGAGAAATTTGAACATTTATTTTGTGAAAATTGAAAAATGTGACGATTTTAGGAAAATTGACAATTGTACGAAAATTTACCTACACTTGTGATAAAATTGCAAATTCTCGGGAAAATTGACGACGAAAAATGGAATACTTGTAAGTCATGTTCGAATGAATTTTTTCAGCCTCCAATAAATTAAACGAGCTCAAAAATACGTACAATCATTCGCTCGATGAAAATAGTACTTGATCCGCATGTTCGATAAAATGCTCTCAAGACAATTCCAAATCTTGGACCTGATAATCTAACACCCACCTATGCAAATCCAGCTCATTTTCGTAACATGTAATTCCAATTAGAATAAAAAAGACAACCTCTGACGAAGAAAAAAAAACGCCCGCCAACATCAAACACCTTGATACGATCGCGTATTACGGCAGGTCCAGGTCGTGTTAGACCCACAGAGAGAGAGAGGGGACAAATACGAGAAGAACCTGACTCGTCGATAAAATCAATCGACACGGTCGTCACGCGGTGTCAACGGTCGCCGCGCGGCCACAATATTGGCAGCAGACTAAAGGCACACCAATCACCAGGACAAATATGACGCACAGACGAGCAGTATTAGCGTTTCAACACCATTACGATGATGGTATAAACAGTCAACTGGTACAATGTGGGGCAAAGGAAGCGAAGTTTTGAAATATTAGTATATTTATCATACCCGCGTAGTATGGTGTGCCGTATAAGATAGGTACGCTGTGTATAAGTTCCTCCTTTTTTCCGCTCCAGTCTTTATCCATTATTTAAAAGCTGTTATGTACTTTTTAACGACCTATTCTTTACTCTTTTCTTTCCCCCTTTCTGTGTGGCTAACTGGCTATAGGTACTTGGTAGGCGGTTAGGTATACCCTTTCGCGTCATATTAATCCTTTTACGTAAATGTAATTTGTCAATCGAACGACCATCCAGATGCAATATTTTCAACTGGAAAAGTTTTTTATTCGCATTTGAGAAAGGGAAAAAAAGGCCGAATGGAGAAAAAAAAACAACCTCGGAAACAATGCCGCAAACAAACTAATATTTCATCGTAAAAAGAAATATCTCTTCTATTAAAGGGTAATAAACTATTTATCTCTATATCGGTAGCAGGTAACTGAGAAACGACTCCCTGATGAGTCTCCAGAGACGCGGTTCATAAAAAGCCGACTGCGCCAAAGACGTATTACTCTTGAGACGGGTTTCATTTCTTCTAAAAACTCAGACGGCATTTTTCCTTCTTTTTTTCCTCAATCTGCCGCGAGGGGGACGACCTACTCGCGTCGACTAATAATGCCATTTGTGGCGACAAATCTTTCAGAAAATTTCTCTCATTGTAATTATCACCAGCTACTCGGAATTTCCGCCGTTATTTCGCGCCGCCGTATACTTACGAGTATAATTACGAGAAAAATATTTATACTTCTCTTTTTTTGTTAACGGAAATACGCTTCTGGTGTATCAAAAAATATTCGCAGAGCAGATAGAAAATCTCAATTAAATCGCCAAACAACGTGATCGCTGAGAAGAATATTTCGATTTCGGGTTTGGAAAAAAATTCGTACATAGTGTTACGTAATTAGTGTGTACGCCAGACAGGTGTATTAACCGCTCGCGATAACACTATTTCGGTGAATATTTTTGTCAACGGATGTACAAATCATCGTACCAATTAATCGCCGGATATTTGAAATTATACGACGAGATATGCGAGTATACTTTTCGGCATATCGGAGCCCGCTGCCTGCCCTACCAAATGTGTCGATACCGCGAGACCCACCTTGCGAAAATGTACTTATAGGGATGGGTTAATAAACTGAATTGGCGAGGTGAAATATTCGCCAATTGATTGTATCGCTGGGTGGCGTGCATTTTCTCTAATTAGTTTTTTTTATTAATTTTTTAAAAGTTGCCATAACGCATAAGAAGCACTAAGCAGCATACTCGGCAGTACGAGTATAGTATGAAAAATTCAAACCCCTATTATAAAACCGTGCCATCGAACTATGCGCGTCGAATATTTCCTCTCACATTCGTCGAATCGTCTCCTGCATTCGCTCGTACCCATTACCCATATTCGTTTCAATTTGAAATTTTTCCATTTCGATACAATCTTCCTATATAGTACACTTCACACACTGGCACTGGCACTCGCAGTCGTCGCGTCGTCGTCGAATTATACAAATTCCCCGTATCTGTACGCTTGTCTCTCATCTCTCTCTGCGCGTATATACTGTGGCAATTTTACGAAATTATACAAATAAGATGCAAACGCTCCGCCAAGACTTGCAAATAACGCGCAGCGAGGTTTATTATTAATACCATCCGAATGGGGACTTGGAAATATTTGGCATTCCGATTTTCGATTAAGCTCGCCGAGCCCGCACGTCGCCCCTGCTCCGGGTGTATACTCGGTATACCGGCGCGGATTGAAGAACGAATGACTTCGATAAAATGTGAAGGGCAGAATGTTTTCGAAAATCCGGAACAGGATGAGGAAGAGCGGCAGCGCCGGTGCCAGCGCCCCGAAACGCAATCTTGCTTTAATAATGCGCACGGTTCGTCGCCTTCTGTAACTCTTTTTTGGTAGGGGGTCGCAAAGTGGGGCGTGTGAGGATGGTTTTGGGTCGAGATGTGATGGAAATGTATTTTTTGCACGAAGTGGAATACGCGATTATTGAGAGGGAAAAAAATTGAAATGAATTGCTGCTCGGGAAAGATCGAACAAATCTATTGAAAAATTATATTTTCTTTCAGCAGCGCTGATTTATTGAAAAATTTGAAGAATACAATTTTGAGGAAATTGACAGTTTCGGAAAAATGGCAAATTTGAGAAAAATAACGATTTTGTGAAAATTGGAAGTGTTGAGAGAATTGACTATTTTGAGTAAATTGACGATTTTGAGAAAAATTGAGTTTTTCAGAAATTTGACGAATTTGAGAAAATTGAGTGTCCTCGAAAAATTGATGAAATTGGTGATTTTATGAAAATCGACGAATTTGAGGAAAATTACGATTTTGTGAAAATTGACAGTTTTGAGAAAATTAACGAATTCGAGAGAAATTATGTTTTAATTTGTGAAAACTGGCCGTTTTGAGTGAAAAAAATCAAGTTTTGAGAAATTTGACGAATTTGAGAAAATTGAGTGCTCTGGGAAAATTGATAAAATTGGTGATTTTGAGGAAAATGACGATGAAAATTGGAAGTTTTCAGAGAATTTACGATTTTGAGAAAAAATAATTTTTTGAGAAAGTTGAATGTTCTGGAAAAATTGATAAAATTGGTGATTTTAGACGAATTTGAGGAAATTACGATTTTGTGAAAAGTTACAGTTTTGAGAAAATTAACGAATTCGAGAGAAATAATTTTTAATTTGTGGAAACTGACCGTTTTGAGTAAATTGACGATTTTGGAAAAAATCATGTTTTGAGAAATTTGACGAATTTGAGAAAATTGAGTGCTGTGGGAAGATTGATAAAATTGGTGATTTTGAGAAAAATGACGATGAAAATTAAAAGTATTGAGACTGAGAGAATTGACGATTTTGAGAAAAAAATAAGTTTTTGAGAAATTTTATGAATTTGAGATAATTGAGTGCTCTGGAAAAATTGATAAAATTGGTGATTTTGAGGAAAATTACGATGAAAATTGGAAGTTTTCAGAGAATTTACGATTTTGAGAAAAAATAATTTTTTGAGAAATTTTATGAATTTGAGAAAATTGAAAGTTTAGGAAAAATTGATAAAATTGGTGATCTTAGACGAATTTGAGGGAAATTACGATTTTGTGAAAATTGACAGCTTTGAGAAAATTAACGAATTCGAGTGAAGTAATTTTTAATTTGTGAAAACTGACCGTTTTGAGTAAATTGACGATTTTGGAAAAATTGAGTGTTCTGGAAAAATTGATAAAATTGGTGATTTTGAGAAAAATAACGATTTTGTGAAAATTGGAAGTGTTGAGAGAATTTACTATTTTGAGTAAATTGACGATTTTGAGAAAAATTGAGTTTTTGAGAAATCTGACGAATTTGAGAAAATTGAGTGTTATGAAAAAATTGATGAAATTGGTTATTTTATGAAAATCGACGAATTTGAGGGAAATTACGATTTTGTGAAAATTTACAGTTTTGAGAAAATTAACGAATTTGAGAGAAATTATTTTTAATTTGTGGAAACTGACCGTTTTGAGTAAATTGACGATTTTGGAAAAAATTGAGTTTTGAGAAATTTGACGAATTTGAGAAAATTGAGTGTTCTGGAAAAATTGATAAAATTGGTGATTTTGAGGAAATTGACAGTTTTGAGGAAATTAACGAATTTGAGAGAAATTATGATTTCGTGAAAATTGACGAATTTGAATAAAATTACAATTCTGTGTACATTGAATGATAAGATCACTCCATCGAAGGCGTTTAGATTGCCCTGAATGGTGTACAACTCTTCTTCTCCAAATGAGGGCAGCCACTTCCTCCTCTGCCTCCCCCGGCAACCTTCACTAGCTGTCCCTACAACTTCGATAATTTAAGGTATAGGCCAGCCTGGCACACAGTAGATACGCACTACGCACGCACAAAATTCGAATAATCCCAGTCTCTGCGAAAGCGGCGAAAAAAAAATCACTTAAAAATGGTCGCCGAAAAAAACGTGGCGAATTTCCGCCCATACCCTGTTCGGGTAGATTTTGGAGGAAAAAAAGTTAGCTTCGCTCACGCGATCCTCGCGCACCGCAACGAACAGCTATTTTAAATTCAACGTCGGTCGAATCCCTTTTCGCCCAGCACCGTGCACCGCCTCGCCGGATCTGAAGTATTTAACCTTCCAGCGGAGTTTGTAAACTCGCCTCAGCGCGCGTTAAATTTTTCTCCCTATTTTTACGCGTATATACGCTTAAGAAGGCGGAGAAAGAGAGGGAAAAACGTCCAGCATGCAGAGGCGACATTTTCGGTATAAACGGTTCGAAAAAACAACCTTTTTGGATACCGGAAGCCGGCTAAAACGACCAACGAAAAATATTCCGACGAATTAACATTTTTTTTTTTTTTTTTGAAAGTCTTTTGCGGAGCTTTCTTTTTTCATTTCCTAGTTTCCGTGATTTTTTTTTTTTTTTCGTTAGTGGAGACTAGATGGGCGCTTACGAGGTTGAAGGGTTTTGCTTCCTAGTGCTGAAAAGTATGGTTTAAGGAAATCGAATCGAAATTCGTTGTTGATTTTTTTTTCGAGGGAATTAGCGAAAGGAAGTTTGGCCCAAATTGTCGCGAATGGCTCGATTCCACAAAAATAGCAAAATTTTCGCCACTCGTAAATTTCCTAAAAAATGATCACATCAGCGAAGGCGAGGTATGTTCTTTTCGTTCGGCGTCTCCAAGAAAAAAGTGACGAAAAAAGGAGAAAATTATAAAAGCTCGATAACAGCGACGGAACGTTTCTCATACCGCCGTGCATAATCTGAAGTCGAGCCTTTTCAAGGATAACCCTCATAAAAAACACTTAGAAACACGTGCTTTCATTTAAAATTTAGCACATTGTCAAGCGACAGCGGCGTTTGTTCGATGCAAAACACGACGACGCGGCAAGGTGGCAGCCGGGGGCGAAGTTGTCGAGAAAAAGGGTTACTTACACGCACAGCAGCGTCGTGTATACGTAAAATGGAGAGAAATGGTACTCGAGTATTGGCCCGGACACGGGTACGAGTATAATTTTACCCCGCTGGTCGTCGACGTCCTCGTCATCGTCGCAGATGTATCGTTAATTAGAGATCGGTACACGATGGTTGGTTGTTTATTTTCGGCTAATCGATGCCTCTACGGTGTCAATTCATTGGCTCGATGATGGTGGTTTACTGGAGTATTCTTTCGCCTGAAGCAATACGTACCTACTACCTACCTGGCTGGTAGGCCGACGAAGAAATTCGATTAGATGAGAGACGCGGCGCGTAAATTGGGAACCACTGACTAACGTCGGTGTAAGGGTTTTTTATAGCCTACTGCACTCGAAAAACATTACCATCGAAAATACAACCCTTCAACGAATTCTTTTTAAAAGAAAATGAAGATTTTTTATTGCCTTCTTTCTTGCTATCTTGATGACTATTTTCAAATAAATTTCGCGTTATGTATTTATTTTCGGTATGTATACGCGATAAGAGCGGCGAAAAAAGAGGAAATTTTCATTCGTATGCGTGTAAAGCGCACGCGGCGCGGATATTTGTATACTTTGAGGTTTACATTTTTGCTATTCGCGTATAATATAGCGGAGGATTTTCGAGAATAACGAATCGTACCTATTTTTCGAATCGTACGTGTATGGTTTTTTTCCCGAGTATACCTACGTATCTAATTTGGACGATTTTTCGATTCTGTTACAGTATTAAGTTTACGAAATACACAAGAAGAAGAGCCACCAGATCCGCAGCTCATGAGGCTAGATAATATGCTAATCGCAGAAGGAGTAGCTGGACCAGAAAAAGGTGGCGGCGCCGGTGCCGCCGCCAGCGCATCAGCCGCCGCCTCCGGGGGACCGGGTCAACCAGATAACGCAATTGAACATTCAGATTACCGAGCAAAACTCGCTCAAATTAGACAAATTTACCATCAAGAATTAGAAAAATACGAACAGGTAAGGGAATCTAAAATTGTATCATTTCTGTGAATAATATTATTGTTCGAGTGGTTGAGGATAGTTTGGGAAACACTGAACCTGTTTTAGAAGCTTTTACGTACATTAAGAATGATTTCAATTTAGCGGAGTTCTAAATGTTTTTGAAAGAAATTGCCCGTGATGGTTTGGGAATCACTGAACCGGTTCAGGATGTTAAATAATACATCTGATTAGAATCATAATTGACGCTCATTCCGGCTCAACGATATTTTGAATTTTATGGGAAGGGGTAAGGGGAAATTTTTGATTCCATGTTTGCTGTTTTGAAGACCACTGAATCGGTTTCTAAAGTTTGAAAACAAGAAACGCAACAATTTTTCGATTTTTTTTTTTTTCAAAGGGTGGCGAAGGGAGGGGGTAAAAAGATGAACGTTTTGGTATGCAATTGCAATTTGAATACCGCTGAACCAGTTTCTAAGGTTGAAAACCCAAAGGTAATAATTTGGGAACCACTAGATTGGTTTCAAAACTTGAAAACGAGTAGTGATTGGTCACGAAATTTTTTCAAATTTTCTTTTCTTTTTTGGGCTCGAGGGAAAATTTTTGATTACATATCCTCAAATTAAAGACCACTGAACCAGTTTCTGAAATTGAAAACCAAAAGGTTATAATTTGGGAATCACTAGATTGGTTTCAACATCTAGAAACGAGAAGTGATTGGTCACAAAATTTTTATGAAATTTTTATTTTATTTTTTTGAACTTGGGCGGGGGGGATTTTTGATCACATATTCTGTGTTTGAAGACCACTTAACCGGTTTCAGGAGTTGAAAAACTATAAATAATGATTGATATTTGATGCACCACAAATATTTTTTGAATTTTTCTCTTTTTCCGGCGAGGTAGGGGGGGGGGGGGATTGGAAGGGAGTTGTTGTTGTTGTTCCCGTATTCACTGTTTGAAGACCACTGAACCGGCTTTTGAAGTTGACAAACGGCCAGTATTTGACGTTGAATGGACTATTGCGATTTTAAAAATTTTTCTCCTGTCGTTGGGGGGTTAGAGTAGAAATTTTTGCCAAAATATTCGCTGTTTGATAATCACTGAACCGGTTTCTCAAGTTTAAAATCCAAACGCGGTCGTTTAGGAATCATTAAACTGGTTTCGAAATTTAAAAAACGAGAATTTATTGCTGTTTGATGCTTCACAGCGGATTTTTAATTTTTTCCTTTCATTTGGGGGGAAGGGGGGGGGGTTAGTCACCCATTCGCCATTTGAGGACCACTCAACCAGTTTCTAGAGCCAAAAACCCAAAAGTGCGGTTGATGTTTGAAATTTTACAATTTTTTTTGGCATTTCTATTTCCGTATTCTGTTTTTAAATTTTTTTGAAAATGGCTTGTGATTCCCTGAACCGGTTTTAAAAATATTAGGATTCAATATTGATAACCCTAGAACATCGTTTAGGTACCATCCTCATTCCTCTGTCGAGGATAAGAATTTTTGGTTATTGTTGTTCTATTTTGGAAACTGCTGAACCGGTTTCACGAATCTTTAATTTTTCATCATTTTCTGCTCAATTTCTTACATGTTTTAAGGACTTAGGAATATTGTTTGCATAGGAACGCCCTATGGAAAAAACTGATCAAAATTTGCCCAGTCACTCTTTTTTTTCTTAAAAATATTAAAAACGTTCAAAATGAGCAAATTTCAAACGTCTGCAACTACATAGTACATGCATTAATCTCATTCATATTCGCACAAAAGATAACGTTTATCGTAACCACACGATAAAAACGCAATACAATCATCTAATGCCCGCTCACCTCTTGTTACCTCATCCGTACGTATAGGTAAATTCCCTCACAACCATCATCCTGGCCAAACAAGGCTGTTACAAGGTACGCCAAAGTACAACATAGTTTATGCATTTATCTTCACCGATAGTCTACTCTCGGTAGTCGTCGATGAAGGTGGTAAAGTAGGAAATTATTCGTGTATAACGTAAAAAGTACATTATTACAATGCATTTTATTTTCATTTTTTTTTTCGCTCAATACGTCAGCAAACATTACTCAGACTTGATAACAATATTGCAACACTTTATCAGCCAATGTACATAATATAGTCTGCGAAAAAAACAAATAAATCAAAGACAGATGATAAACCTTGTCAACGAAACGGAAAGAGAAAACATTCTGAACAATGTGTATGCGATTAAAAAAATAAATATTCGCGTTCATTCGTCGAAAAATTTAAAAATTAATAAAAGGAATAAGGGTAAAAGTTACACGTAGTTTGAAACTGAAGCACACAACGCACACGAACACGATTCTCATAACCTAGGCTTTTCTTTCTATACTTTTTTCCCCTTTCGTTTCTATTAATACGTAATAACGATCGAGGTATACCTACACAAATCGAGCATTTAGCAATTAATACAACGCACACGGAGAGCTATAAATGTAAAACAGTTTCGTGATAAAAACTGTTATTATTTTGGTAAAAAACATAGAAATTACCGTGTAATTTTACATCTCCACCTAACAATATAACGTGTAATTATTAGCGAACGTATTAAATTACAGATTAACCCCGACGATGTAATAACTTAAAGCAGTATCGTGCTTTGCGGTATAATTAGCAGCCTGTTTTCTAACCCATTATTTCAATTTATGATAATTTAAACGCCGCATCGATAAATGCTGCTTGAAGATTCCATCGCGTCTGCTCACTGCTGGCCAGCACTGCTGTGCGACTTTGATTGCTACGCGTGTTATTTTTTCAATCGGGTTCGGTAAAGTAATCGTGGCAGAGTACGATTCTGCAACGTCTCGAGAACAAACGGGTGAAGAATTTGCCGAGAAGGGTGGATGAGCAGGGTATGCGTAGTCTCGAGTATAATTCGAGGCGACGTTTCATCTAGATTTTTTGACTTTTTTTTCTTCACGGCGAGTAAACAAGACAGGCAAAAGGAAAACGTGAAATTAAGTATAAAAATATGGTTTCGTTTTCGTCTATTACACATTCATAAGTCATAGTATACTACGTAGTACGTACGTATAGCCAACGACGACGAATGTGTAGTGCTGGAACAATATTATGTATGGTAAGTGAAAACGACCGTCCAGAACATTACCGATGTACGTATATACAGTATACGTATAAGCGCGACGCGACGTACACATTGTGTACACGTTTCGAGAAGCGCTTCATGGCAGTTGGTAAAGTAGAATACACCTTTTGCGACTTAAACTCGATAGTTTCTTCTGTCAAAATGTCACTCACAACCGACGGACCGTAACTTTCCAAACAGATACACGTCGGATAAGTTACAACGCTCGCTCTATCGTTTCCAACGCTAACGCTATCGTTTCGCCATACCGGCGTGAATATTTTATGAGAAAAATCTTCCAAGAAAACGACGCTTAGTTTAAAAATGAAAACCTTTATATGGCTGTCTTTCTCACTCCGTATATTCGATAGGATATGCCCTGCCGTATACTATATACGTGCGAACTACGCGAAACGCTCAAAATTACATTACGTCCGCATTTTTGATTCGCCCTCGCCCGGCTCGTTGTATACGAGTTGTCTCGTACTGGTCGTAAAACAAATAAATGGAAAAATTGGGAAAATGTAGAGGGCGAAGGAGAGGGAGGAGTGCTTCGTGTAAGCGGGTACGTGTGCGGTGCTGCGAAAAATTCGATATTTTGCAAACTCGACGAGATGCGGTTGAGAATTTCAAAAGATGATGACTTTGAAAAGTAATGAAAGAGGGGTTTTTTGGGTGGAGGGAGGGGGTTAAAATAGCAATTTTTGGTTTTGAAAAGGTTTCAAATGGATGAAGATTTCAAAAGAAATATTTTTAGTTGGGAAGCCAGCATAGAGGGGAGTTGCACCCCCTGCCGATCTTCCGGGACATTTTTTTTCTTGAAGGGGCATCCTAGGTAACATTTCTGGCGGGTGTCCTCGAAAAAAAAGGTGGCCTTGCTTACAAAATGGCGGCCATCTTGAGTGACTCGTTTTGGATGAAATTTGGAACATTTTATGTTATCATGTTGAACGCGTGAGATGGCCATGTTCGCGAGATACACGCGCGTGAAGTCACGAGTGGAACCCAAAAAAACCAAAACAACAACAACATCTCGAAAATGCACCTCATCATAAAAAAACGACATTTTTTGTATTTTTTAGCCAGTGGAAATGGTGTTGAAAGCTCTGTTTAGCACTTGAAAAATGCAATTTGAGCCCCTGCATCTCCCTGGACCATCGCCATCTTTCTATGATCAAAATTCATGTGGATACCGGAGGGTTGAAAAGTCGAGACTCACAATATTGCTTTATTATGTAGAATATGGCGATCCACAACTTTTCAACCCCCTCGTATCCACATGAATTTTGATCATAGAAAGATGGCGATGGCCCAGGGAAATGCAGGGGCTCAAATTGCATTTTTCAAATGCTAAACAGAGCTTTCAACTCCATTTCCACTGGCTAAAAAACACAGAAAATGTCGTTTTTTCATGAGGAGGTGAATTTTGGAGACCTCTTGTTCCCCTCCGCTAGCACCTATGGGGCTCAAAATTTTTGTGGGAAGTCTCCCACTCATAGTAAGCCAC
>FIZT01019949.1:0-33308 GCA_900065295.1 Paracoccus marginatus | reverse complement strand
TGAGGTTTCTCACCCCATTCTGACTGGCTAAGAATCACAAAAAACAGCGTTTTTTTCAAAAGGAGGTGCACTTTGGAGACCTCTTGTTTCCCTCCCCGTGTACCTAGGGAGCTCAAAAAATTTTTGGGATGTCCCCCACTCAAAGTAAACTACCCCACCGCATTTGGTCAAAATCCAAGGTATGTTTTTTATTTCACTCTACCCTAGTGTGCATGCAGTTTAATTTTGGCAATAAAAAAATGCAACATTATAAAATTTTTTTCTTCATGCTATATGCAGCCGGTATTCTAAGGAATAACGTGACATTTGAGACAGAATCGTCCGCATCCAATCAGTCGAATTCAAATAGCGATGATATTCACTTAGAGACCTACCATATCATAAAAGAAACTGATCAAATGCCACCTGAAGCCAAGAGAAAAAAATCTGTGGTATTTCACCACGATCTAGTCACAGGTGGGTAGTAGGCATTACTGGATACATATTTTCAAGTCCACGAAAACGCAAAAATCAATCAAAAGACTTTCAAAATTTTCCCCCTATGTTGTTTGATTTTCATATTTTTTTCGCTTAGGATGTGCTGAAAACGAGGACGACCAAGCTGAAAATGAAGAAAATCCAGCAACAGAAAATGAAAAACAACTTGCTGTATCTTCGGAAGAGAATATGCCTGAAGAATGCTCGGAAGAATTGAAACCTAGACCAGATTTAGTGTGGCCGGTGACTCATCATAATTACATATCTACTTCTAGTTGCGTTGAGAACCCATTATGTTGCTCACCCTTACACCAAAATCATGCAGAAATTTTGACGACTCGTGTATGTGTCGAATTGGGTTTAGTGAAAAGTGCCGTTATTGGTTCTCTACCAGGGAACGAAAATCCTTCGACGGTCGTTATTTGCAGCGTAGATGTTGAACCATGTCCGGGCCACGTAGTCGAATTAAACGAAGTCAAATTTACAACCAACACAATCAGCGAAATATGCGCTGATGATGCTGCTCAAAAATTAGATGAAATTCGTAATTTCGAATCAATATCCACGGACGTTAGGGACGAACGTAAAACTGACGTTTTAGACCGTATTTCGCAAGATTTAGATTATTTACTGAATCGGTCGCCAAGTCCGCATAAAACACGTAAACACAATTTCAGAAATAATGACCAAACCAGTAAATTATCATAAGAAATAATATTATGTGATTCCTTTTTTTTTTCTTGCAGGATTTTTGTACTTCGATAATTATTGTTATTATCATTACCTATTTTTTAACGTTTTTCATTTTATCGCGAATTTGAAACTCTTCAATTCGTGAGATTTTATCTCGAACGCGTTTCTACCGATTTTTTTTTTACAGAATAATATTAATCTGCAAGTACCGGGAATAAAAGTACGTGGTCATCCATTTATGCGATTTTTCCTCTTTTTTATACGTCATTTTTTAAAATATTTGTACCATTTTTTCCTTTCTCAATATTACAACTATAGTAATTAGTAAAACAATACATTTTTGCATTTTGATCATGTGATGTGGTTTTGTTAATGTCAGTATTGAAATATTTTTGAATAAAAAAATTGAATGTAACATTTATTTTTTTTTAAGTGTAATCAATTATGAGTGTTACAGTTGCGTTATATCGTCTTGATCCTTACTTTTCGAAGGAATAACATCGGAAAACTTCTTAAATTTAGCAACGAAAAATCCATCCATATTATGAGAATGTGGATAAAATCTTCTTGTCAGATTCAATGTAGGATGAAATCTACAAAGAAAATAGCGTAGAAAATTTGTTTAACACATTTGCATGAAAATCACGCGAAACAACTAAACCATGCACGTATATTACCTGTATTGGCGATATTTTACGAAACCCTCTGTACCGAAATCCAAACCAGTAGGGACTAATTTAACGTCACATTTTTTCAAAGCGAAATTGACCACCGCTTCGTTTTCCTCAGGCTAGAATACATTTCATTTGTATCATCGATTTTATTTATTCAAATGAAGAAATCCAATCAGGTATATGCTGTATAGTGTACACTTAGACTTACCAATATGGAACATGTCGAATAAACCAAATAACCTCCGCTATTTGAGCGGTGATTCAAACAGTCAATGGCAGCTAGAAGTAATTCGCGTTGCAAAGTGAAGCACTTTTGAACATCTTTCTCATCTTTACTAGTTTTCACGCTTGGATCTTTGGATATCACACCGGTACCAGTACACGGAGCGTCAACTAATATCCTATCAAATCCTTTCATTACCTGATAGAAATTGAAACATTGATGAATATTTCAGACACGCACAGAATAGCAATCGTTAATTAGTTATTGATGAGATAGAGAAATACTTGTGGAAATTCACGACCATCATAACAGGTCACTACGGAGTTGGTAATACCCA
Organism: Paracoccus marginatus; assembly: GCA_900065295.1. Taxonomy (NCBI): domain Eukaryota; kingdom Metazoa; phylum Arthropoda; class Insecta; order Hemiptera; family Pseudococcidae; genus Paracoccus; species Paracoccus marginatus. The sequence continues at coordinate 30,904 of FIZT01019949.1, read as the reverse complement.
ATCTATGAAAATTTCCAACGATACCGGTCACTCTAGATTTATTGGCATCATTTGCAAACAAAATTCCAGTGTTTTTCATTAACGCAGCTTCAACAGAAATGTTCATAAAAATCATCCATAGCCACGAAATGATGAATTAAATCTCGATGAAAGGTTACCTATATGAGAAGCTTTTCCTCCAGGAGCGGCACACATATCAAGTATTCGTTCATTTTCCTTTGGCGCTAATGCTACTACAGGCAATAAACTGGACGCAGCCTGAAATACAAATTGCCACACAAGGGGTAACTGAAATTTTTTTTCAATGAGATCATTGAGGTATGGCAGAAAATATGTTTACCTGAAGCATATAAAACCCAGCCAAGTATTCTGGAGTGGCTCCGATCGGAACAGGCGAATTGTACACTACAAGGCCAACGCTGGACCATTTTCCAATAGGATCTACATTCACGCCTCGATTGATTAATGCCTACCAAAAAAAAAATATATCATTGCAATAAACAGTATGAAAGAACTCTGTGGCGATAAAAAATAAATAAACCAACCTGAGCTAAATCTCTACGGCGTATTTTCAAAGAGTTCGTTCTTATTGTGACTGGACGTTGCGTTTCACTGGCTTCTAAAAAGCTCATAATTTCATCCAGAGGAAATATATTCATTAGTTTTTCCATTAAGAATTCATTGTAACTAAAATAAGTACACAGGTCTTTTTTCAAAAGAACTATGTATTCTTGTCGGCTCCTGGTACATAAGAAAATGTAATCGATGTACTTTACGTCAATTAGCAACGTACACGGTGAAATTTAAAATTTCAACTATTTACCTGCTCTGTTCTCTAAATTTTTTAAAATTTGATAAAACTAGAAGATTGTCTTTTATTCTCTGTTCTACTTCAGGAATAGAAATTACTTCATGTGCGTTTTCATCAGGAAATACAAGTATATCTTGAGATGCAATGTTGAGCTGTAGGTCGGTCGTTCTAAAACATGAATGATTTTATATTACCAATATCATAACAAGTAAAATAGTAAAGACATACTTACTCTTCTTTTTTATCATTTTCAGCGTCATCGTTTTCAGAACCTTCAACGTCTTCGTTTTCATCGTCAAAGTTATCAACTTCACTATCAACATCAGCCAATTTTTCAACCTGATAAATAATAATTTCGAATAAATAGATGATACGTTACAGATATCGAGTAAGCATACGTGAAACATACAGCGTATTGTTCATCTTCGCTGGTGGTTTCCATTTCTTCGTCCTCAACATCGTCTTCTTTCTCTTTCGAAACTGATTCTAAAAAAACAGCAATCATGCAACAATCGTCACTTTTTTCAAATAACTGATCCAGTATTTAAATAAATCATCACTAACTTATTTCTTTTTCCCGTTTATCCGCTTTTCGACGTTTCATCTCTTCTCTTTTTTCTCGCCATTCCAGTTTCCTTTTTTGCCTTTTAGCGGCTCTTTGCTTCTGTCGATGACTCAACTTTCTATCACTGTTTTCAGTTTCTAAAGATTGATGAAATTGATAGTTACAAAATGACGTCCTGTATTATACTACATTAAAATAAGAACAGAAGTAACATGTTTCACATACTTTGCACTTCTGAACGCGTAATCTGAAATGGTGCGATGGGATCTTTTTGCTTCTTTGCTTTTCGTCCCGGACCTTTTATAGGTCTATCCTCTTCGGTGAATTTCGCCTTTCTACCCATTTTGATTTGCTGTTTTCAAGAAAATTAAAAACTATACAAAATTACACAAAATTATAAGCCATGATAATCAATAATAGTAATCTGACCAACGCAATATTACTTTGAATCTGACTTCACTTAACTTCACAAGGAAGAAAAGCACGTGTTGATAAATTTGATAAAATGAGACTGAACTGCTAGCGCTCCATGCTGCTAACACCCCAACAACACTCACCACAATAGGGACTGGTAAGAAACGATATTTTCTAGCGGTTTGGTTATCGGTTTTGTAGTAAATTTTCTCAACCCTGATAACTGATTGGTTATAGCCATGATCACCACCAATCAGAAAACGAGAAAATTTTACTACAAAACCGATAAGAATGTTTTTACCAGTCCCTATTCCCCCCCACTATTCGCGTTATTTTGGACTTGGATGATAAGATTATTGATTTGATTAGAAGATGTTGATGTAAAATTGTATTGTAAGCATACAACTTGAATTTTTCATTTTTCATTTTTCATGGATTTCGAATTCAAATTATTCAAAAAATAATGTACAAAATAATTATTCAAATCAACCATCAAGTCGTTTTCTATTTTCAACTTCGGGATAATTAAGTATATACTTTTTTCTACTAATCTGATTCAGTTTTAAAAGATTTTAAATGAGTGATCATTATGGACCAAAAATACACATATGCATTCAGAGGAATGGTAGCATTTGTTGCTTTCACAAATTTAGGAATCGCCGTTAGAGCTTTCGTTGAGAATAAATGTTTATTAATTGAGATCTCACAGTCAGAATCGAGTAAGTGATCATGTCTGAGAAGCGTGTTGGTATCAACAGTCAGGTATCGTTTACGGTATTAATTTGAAATTTTACAGTCGGCTCAGCGTTACCTCGAGTGTTTGGGATTTTGGCACTCCTACAAGCTTTAATACTAATTCATTGTGCGTTGTGTATTTATCAGAAATCGTACGTATGAAAAAGTATTCTTTACAACAATTCATTTCTATTTCTAATCTTTTGGCTAATAGATATACATACTTATTCGTTTTCACAGGATAATTAGTTTAGGAATATTTTCTTCCGTTTTGAATATCAATCTATACATCACAGAAACATTTATTTTTCACACAATTCCATTCGATTTTCAAATAATATTTCCTTGCTGCTTGAATGGTAAGTTGAAAACTCTTGATCAAATCAAATATACAACGTCAAGTGACCAATACTTTTTTTTAAGCCGTTATGATTGTTGGATTTACCGCATCTTTATTGGAAGTCAAAAGGAAGAAAATAGAATGTGATGACGAAAATGCTGAAATATTGAAATTTGCCAACACCCTTAAAAAAACCAGAGGGGTTAGGAAATTTAAATAAATCCGTTGCTTTGTAAGTGCTTCAGAAAAGAAATTATTGAGAAAAATGACAATTTTTTCGTTTTAAAATATAAATTCTAATGTTATGTAATATTGGTACACATCGGTATTACTGCTGTGTGTACAAGTGCCCAAGTGTCTTCTCTTGTATCTAGTCATTATGTGTTTTCTAATTTTTTACATGCGTAGAAATATATGATTGTGTGTTTTAATTTATTTAGGATTTCACGTAGGTTCAAGTTATCAAAATACTCCTCAATTTTTATAAAAATGAGTTTTTGTCACTGGCCTTATTACAAAATTCTTTAGCATAGAACATCAATGCGTCTCACGTTTTCATTCATTTTTTAAACAAAATCCGAGTACATATTTCTGAAGAAAAAAAAAAATGGGTTCAAATTTATACTTTCTTTCGGCACAAAATTCTCATTTCTTCTTTCGTCCAGTGGAACGGATTGATCTCAAACAGAGTGAAAGCACTTCCGTTGGTAGCGATTATCTAGTAAAATACAATACGCATCTCATTATAATTCAATATACATAGGCATTGGTGAGCAATCAATTACAGGAATACCGTTGATTCTTTCCACTTGTTTTGTTGATTTAATATTCTAATTATTGAAGCGTTGAACATTTCGTTTACTACATTTTTTTCGCTCCGGATTTCTTCGAATAACTGATTGAAACTGGAGAATAATAATGCCTTGATTTCATCACTGATACTAGTTAGGTTGAGCGAAATATTATGTAAAGACTCGAATATAAATCTGTACGCTAACCTGCAAAATAATAGAAATCGTACCAGTTGTTAACAGAAATAGGGAAATATTTTCAAAAGCTGTGTACCACCATTCATTTGGGAAGAGTTGAATTTACTAACTCGAAATTAACTTTTTCGAGAGTCATCGTGAGCCCAAGTAATTTTGTACTATACTTCTCCATAATTACTAAAACAAACGCTGATAAGTTTTTATGCAAAACTGAGTCAGTGTCGCTATTCAAACAAGGTAATGATATCCACTGATGCATTTTTTGAAGTTTTCTCTGGGTTTCAGAAGTTCTTTTCTTCAATTTGAACGAAGCCATTTTTTTCACTTTACGTAAGTATCTTGAAATTTGGCATTTATTTTTGAGTGGAAGGACCTCAGCAATTTTATTAACATCAGAATGGCCAAAATTTTTCATGGCGTACAGCAGGATTTTTTTTTCTCTTTGAGACCATTTTCGGCGCATCTTTCTATTCTGAAAAAGTCGTGTTTGCACAGCCTAGTGAGTAGCTGAGTACTTGGGTTGGGTTTATCTAGTTGAGTTTATACTGACTTGAATTGATGCATTGCAGTGAGATAAACCGTAGGTACGAGTAATCATACTACCAAATTTCTCATCTTATTATTCCACCCAGGAGAAACAGCTGACAGCCAGCTTGACGCTTGAAGTTGGATCCCATATTAAGTGATATGATAACTGCAGGTAGCGAGAGAAGGGGCACGGTACAAGATGGTTGATGTTGATGCCGATATTACTTTAATGCCGATGGTGGACGGTGGTACGGTAAGACGTGAGCACGTGACCGCCAATTTTGAAAAGGATTTCTTATTTTTTGAGTAAAATGAGAATTGAGAAAATGTTGAGAACACGATAAATTTATTCGTTAAAAAATTTAAAATAATTTTACAAAATAATTAAAATACTTACAAAACTCTTTAGATCATACAAAATTATAAAAAAGAATACGTTACCAGTTAATACGAAGAGAAAAAGTTGATTATGACAAAATATTATATAATAATTTTAAATTATTTAAAATTATTATTAAAATTAAAAAAGCATTTACGATTTCATCGAAATTGATTTTTAAAATGGTAAGTATAAGAAATCTAATTTATCATTGGTCTTAGTCGAGGTAGTTTTGAAGCACTGTACGTAGTCTGCAAGCGACTTCTTTTCACTGGTGTAATGATACTTGAAGGAGTTCTGTATAAACCACATTTTCCTGCTACTTCATTTACTCCAGGACAAGACGGTGATAGAGAACTTCGTAAAGGCATACCATTGGTTTTTACTTTACTTCGGGTTTCTATATAATTCTAGACGTCGAAAAAACACATTTAATTAATTTTTGTTTTTGGAGAATTCATCAATACAAAAAGTAACACTCAAGTTAGACAAAATTACGAAACATAAACAAAACAATAATACAAATATGAAATACTACTCAGGGAGACAAAAATCTGAGGGTCAAAATTCATATATTGTTTTATTACTAAGAAAGAATTGTAAGACGAGCAATTACGCGAAAGAGTGAAAAGATAATCATTATTACCCTGCACCACACAGCAAATGATTGAAATTAGTTAAACTATGTACTTCCACCAGAATTTTATCATCTAAGCTTTTTCATGCAAAACTGACAAAAAAAAAGAAACCGGACAACGAAATTTCGCACAAAAAAATGGCACACAGCAAATGATTGAAATTAGTTAAACTACTTCCACCAGAATTTTATCATCAAAGCTTTTTCATGCAAAACTGACAAAAAAAAGAAACCGGACAACGAAATTTCGCACAAAAAAATGGCACAATCATGGAAAAACGAATCGATACCTGGATTTACTACAGTGATTCATTCATTGAGTTAGGAGTGGAAACAGGGCAAACATTTACATTGCTCTGAAACATCATGTTAACATTTTTTTATGAGCGGCACGCTAAACAAAATTTTAAAAATGCATTACTTCAAGAAATTCTTCGTATTTCATCCTATCAGGTCGTATGTATCTGAGTAAGGAGTGATTATATAGATAAAAAGATCAAAAAGTTTAAGTAGGATAATGATCTTTTCAGCAAAGAAAAAATTGCTTGATGTTAAACCCAAAAACAGGCAATACTGTAAGCATCAATTTCAAGTACTACGCAAAGAAAGGTGTAAAACTCGAAGCTAAGCAATAAGAACTTTGGCAAGAATATTTCTAGAACCATCAAAGTGAAATCATACTTGAAATCCAGCGTATGAAACAACAGAAGAATTCGCCGAATTGGAGCGCAAATTTAAGTTTGAACCGTATCGTGGTGCAGGATCATGTGAACGTGATCTACGCCTGTTTACAGTGTCAGTCTTCGATTTGGTCATCTGGTAAATATTAAAATGATGTAACGTAGTTCATTCAATCGTGGTTTTGTTGTTGAGCTGGAATATAGGTATATCTACCTTTAATTGTCTTCTAACTGTTTGTTTTTGACAATTTACATTTTCGACCGGTGTCATTGGCCTAACACGTTTTCTACTTGAAACAGCTGAATTTGTACTGGTGGTAGTTTGCGTTCGATTTGCATGTTTCAAAGGAGTTGTTTTTGAAGTAGCGTTTTGCACTTTCTATTGAAAAATGTAAGCAGGTTACGAATTACGATTACTTTTTTCAGTAATAAACAGCGGTGATTACGCTCATTTTCAAATTACTGAATATAAACTTACTCGAACTTCTTTTTCGTTTTCTTTCTCCATCCTACGATTGTCCCAATATTCTGAGATCATTACCATCAAAGGTATTCCGTTGTATAAGAACGGTTTGTTGTGGCTAATCTCGAATTTTTTCACAAGTTTTTCCAGTTTCGCTTCTACTTTTGGAAGTTCCTAAAGAAAAGTTCGAAAATATAGTAAACACTCATACATTCACAATATATAAATTGTAATCAGTGTACACCATGAAAACGATTAATTCGAGAATTCTACCGAAGATGTACCTTTTGAATTTGTTTTCTCTCACGTTCTTCTTTCAGTAATTGACCGCCTCTATTGTTTAAGCGTTCGATATTATTACTCTGATTCTCCAGAAGAATCATTTTGTTCCATAACTCAAACCATTTTTCAGCCAGCGAGTACAAATTACTGAACAAAAAAGAAAATTCATCACAGTAAAAAATCTAGCTCTTAAAATTAATCGGTGCTTTCATTATAAACCCTCGCACATTTTTACCTGGTTTCTTCGTAAAATTTCGTCAAATGCGACACTTGACGTTCGTGAGATTCCAACAACTCTTCGTTGAAATTAGTAGAAGAAAATTCAGAATAAGCATTCCTTTCCTCTTCACCAATATGACATCTATCCCACAGATCGACGATGTCATCTCGCAGGCGTAAAATAACGGTTTCAATATTGGCCTTCTTTAATTCTTCGCATCGCGCTAATTCATCACGAAGCTAGAAATAAGAACAATAATCAAAGCTAAAAAAATTACAAGTATAACACGTTGTGGTCATTAACATACTTACTTCTTTCAACACAGATTTATTAGATTTCTTAGCAGTTCGTACAATAAATTTTTCTCGTTCTTCGGGATCTATATCCAATCGGTCCCATAAGAGACCAATTTTATCTCTCAATTGTGTAATTTGTTCATTTTGTTCTTCCACTTGGTTAACTAAACGAATTTTCCACTCCTAACCAATCACAAAAATACAGGTTAAGATGCTGTTGAGTAAAAATGCGCAAGTACATCAACATTACTTTTAACATTTCCATATTTTTCTCGGATAGTTGAAATTCTTTTTCTTTATCTAAAGCCATTTTTTCAAAGTTGGAAAGGAATGAAATTTCTAACTGCTCCATCAACTCATCAATTTCACTCGCGATTTGAACATACAGCTTATACCGTTTCTCCTATAACAAAAATTACCCAATATACACAACTTTTTAAAATTTTCCGGCTGAGTCAAATGTTACCTTCTCTTTTTCCAAGTCACGTAAATACATTCTGATTTCTTCAAGTTTGGCTTCTGCGGGTACTTCGCTAAATAAGTGATAACAAGGCTGTGCTCCTAGTTTATCGCACAAGTCATTTTCCTAAATATAAAAAAATAAAATAAAAGTTTTCAAACGCTATCAAGCGTCATCAGTCATGTACTTTTTCAATACACAAAAACAAAATACCTGTTTAAGATAATCTTTCAATAAAACAATACGTTCATTTCTGATTTTTTTGTACTTCTCGAGGAATTCTTCTAAATCTTCTTTTTGTTGCTTAATGCCAGTACCTTTGATGTCAACTTTGAAAGGAAGTTGGATATTCAGCGACAATTCCTAGAAAAATATGTGATAATTTTTGTTCTCAATAATATGTATTGGAAACAAATGAACGGTGAAGTAATCATACATTTTTCAGAGCTTCACTTTCAGCTATCAAGGTTTCTAGAGATTTTTGAAGGTCTTCAACTTCAACTTCTTCTTCATCAAGCATTTCATCATATAAACCCTAGATTAATTTCAACATAATTATAATTGTAATTCATCGCAATAAGTTACAGAAAGGTAGAAAATAGCATTCAAAGTTACTTACAGAAAGATGGTCATATACGGTGTTATAACGGTCGTTCACAACTTCAACGTTCTTATCAAACATGGTTAACCATACTTTTTCAATATCTGAGCAGAACTTCTTCTCTTTTTCGCGTAATTTTTGAAAAAAGTTGTTCCTATTCGAGAAAGAAATCATACATGAAAAAAAAAGAAACTAAAAACACGGAGCTTTATAATTTTACCTTATTTCTTCCACCCTTTGGTTATAGGCGTCTGTTTCTTTTTTTCCCGACATGACCTATGCTTGAAAAGTTACTTCTACTCAAAACAAAATATTATTGTGAACGAAAAAATAAATTTTTAAGAAGCTATTTCTTTTATGCACAATATTAAGCACAGCACCATCCCGATAACTCAAGAAACTTGGTGAAAAGTAATCGGAGTCGCAGAGAAATTATACAACAATAGCGATATTACATTTACAGCAATTAATTTTTTCGCTAAATCAAGAATAAATAATCATACACATGATAAATTAGCTGTTCAATTTCTAGTGTTGGATCAACCCGGATTGACCGTTAAAATACGCGGACATTTAAATTTTAACTCCAGGTGTAGTTTCACAGATGAAAAAAAATAAGGTGGTTACATTCGTGATTCAGTGTTGGTTGAAATAAAAGCAAAAATAAAACACCGTGTGCGTGACGTCACTGCCTTTGTGACTGCGTGTGTGCGTGAGTAGAACCGAGTAATGGCGAGGTGAGGTGAGGAGAGGATTCAGGAATCAGGATTGACAAGAGTTACCAAGAGGGATTGATTGATAAGGTATTCTCGGTGTTTTGAGTTCATGGTGAAGTGAAGTTTTCTCGAAATTTTAATGGAAATAAGTTTGAATTATCGCTGTGGTAGTGATCGGAATTCTGTTATTGAATGAAATATTGAAATCTTTGTAACTGTGATACATACTGGAAGTTGAGAATAATACTTTCTGATCGACATGTATATTAAAGTATTCGCAAATATTCGCAGTAAGTCGATTTATTCTACATAACTAACGACTGTTTAGTTGAAGCCGGCATCACAAATATTACGCACTTATTGTAATATTATGACATGTTTTCAGAAGTGCGTTTGATGTTAGACCAAAATCAAATGGTTCAGATATGTTGTAGTAGAACGTATAGAACACCTACTGTAAAATTGTTTTCTGCCTTACCTGCTACTGGAGTTCAGGACAAAATAAATAATTCCCGTAAGTTTTCTTTGCGTATTTTGTGTAAATATCCGAATTTCTTTAGTTTGTTTGAATTGAATTATTTCAATTTCAGATGAGCCTGAACCGAAATTCGTAAATCCACTCAGACTTCCTGATTATTTTGAGGTGCGTAATCTGTTCACCATTAAAGATTTGTTTGATGCAAGAGTACATCTTGGTCATAAAATGGGTTCCTTGAATGAGAAAATGACTCCTTACATTTTTGGATCACGCTTCGACCACGTAGTGTTTGATTTAGAGCAAACAGCAATTCATTTAAGGAAAGCGTTGAACATAACTGCGCATGTAGCGTATCGAGGTGGTATTATTCTATTTGCTGGTCATTACCCGCAACATTGTCAAATAATAGAACAAACTGCGATTGAATGTAAAGAGTACGCTCAAACAAGGTTTTGGAGAAGTGGATTGTTCACAAATTCAACGCGCATTTTTCAAGGCACCATTCGATTGCCTGATTTAGTTATCATGTTGAATACTCTAAATAATGTTTTAAATGAACACGATTTAGTGAGAGAATCTGCAAAATCAAATATACCATCAATAGCTATCGTCGATAGTAATTGTGACCCTACTATCGTGACGTATCCTGTACCTGGAAACGATGACACACCATCTGCAATACAGCTGTACTTGAATTTATTCAAGCAAGCTGTTTTAAAAGGAAAAGAAGTTCGACAAAGAGAGCTGCAAGATGATTAAAGTAATTCACTTTTCCATGTAAATGAACGCTTTTAAGATTTGTTTTTGTTTTGATTAAAATTGTTTCCACTTTAGTAGGTACTCGTGTTTTCATTTACCATTATTTATTCGTTGAATTTTGAATAAATTGATGATTTTCATCCATGTTGATAGTTGAAAAAAAAAAAGAAAAATATATAAGTATTTAATGTTTTTCGCAAGTAACAGATATAAAATTACTACATTTATAACAAAAAACAGGACGAAAAGATCTAAAAAAGTAACAAAACTAACATAATATTGAAGAGTAGGCAGTACTTCCTTAAAATACGTTAACATTTTGAAAAATCTGTTGGGGAGCATTCTTCACCAATCAAGGGTTTTGTACTGTAACCCTGTTGTCTCTCAATCGTTGCACTGCATTAGTTCCGACTCTCTTGAACATCCTAAGGACAGAACGGGGTACAAGAATACATGCTATGAAATCTTAGGATACTGAAAATAATTTAAGAGATTCGAAGAATATTTACTCACCACATTGAAAAATTCGGACAATATACACTGATATAGGTGATCAGTAGTAAAGGAAACTTAGCCATCCACACCTCGTATAAATTATTCGCAATTGCAATTATACTTAGAAAAGCACAACGCTCCGTAGTCATTCGTGAATCATTACTCGAATGTGTTTCACCAAATTTCTGAAACAAGTTGATCAAGTTATTAACAGATACTAATTCAACAAATTTTTAGAATTACTTTGAAAATAAAATAATTTTTCATAGCTACCTCCCCGGCAATATTTGTGAAACATGCAGGCAACAAATTGGAAAATACCGGCCCGGGGCATAGAATAGTAACATTTATGTTTTTTCCTATTTTCTCACGAAACAATGATCCGTAATACCCCTAGAAATAATTTAAACACAGTTTAGTTAAAATAATTCGCCTTCAAAGACAAAAATAATTTTCCACAATACTGACATGAAGAGCGAATTTTGTTGCACTGTAAGTGGGAGAAAAGGGCGTAGGTATTAATCCTGCTATGCTGGATGTCAACACGATGTGTCCTTGTTTACGCTCCAAAAAGTGTTTTACTGCAATCCGTGATAAACTGATATTCGAAAATACATTTAAATCGAACATTTCACGATCCACCTGTAGCTCAATCTGTTCCCAAACAGCTCTTTGAGATCTTCCTGCGTTATTAATTAAGATATCCAACTGTAAAATTTAAAGTTTGACAAACAAGTCAGAAATTATCATTTTCAATTTATATGTACTTGGAAGTAAAAATGTTATTGCATGTTTTTCAATTCATAAAATAAAATATTAAATTCCAACTTGATTAGTGCAAGTAAAATTAAAAGTGAAGTATTTTAGGTACTTGCTCCCTGGATTTAAAGAAAATATAACGGAAATGTAATTCGTAATTCCAATTAATGTACACTGTACGGTGTGCACCACACTTGGAACGATACAAACAGTAATAAAAATGTTTCACCTGAGTGACATCAGCAGACAGGTGCATTAAAAAAGATACCTCAAATTACACTGTCATTAAGTAGTTTACACGCTGTGTGTGCACTGTGTACATGTCTGTATACTCAGTAAACCTACATATACTTACGTTATAATTAACGTTGAAAAGTCGGTAATTTAGTAGAAAAGCGCGTCATAATTATGCGGTGTAAACAATCATACATACTTCATTATTGTGACTCAAAATAAATTGAAGAATTATTTTATTCGCGCCAATAAAATAGTACTTACGTGATTAAAATGCTGTATAATTTTATTGAATGCTGATTGATGTCGGCTAATATCTGTGATATCCAAAGGTAGAACGAGCACATCTTCGGATGACAATTTTCCGTTTTCTAGGAACGTGAAAAATTACTGGTGTTGAATTTAAAAAATAAATAACATATGTTTACGTTACATGGAAATGCAAATATTTTACCCAAACATCTTCCCTTGACCCTTTGTAATTCCACTTCGTTTCTAGCAGTCAAAATCAACTTAGCTCCATGAGACGCCAATGCAACAGCAATATATTCTCCTATGCCACTCGAAGCACCCGTTACCCATACAACTTTATCTTTGAATACACCTAAAAAAATTAATTATGTATTTTTTCTGTCTTGCGACGAGAGTACATTAAATGCCCCACTCCAGTTATTCGGTATTTTAATTTTAAATTCAAAAAAACCAATCAGCAGCTATGGAAAATTTAAGGAAATAAAGTGAAACTTACGCAATTTCCTTCGACCGAATACGGACGCAAATAATAATCTCACATCGCAATCAGAAACTAGTAAGATAGCAGTATAAGCAAAAACATATAATAAAAATGCAGACCCAATCGCCGAAAATACATCCATTGCACGTATATATTTTTTTGAAAAAGTATTAAGATAATTTCATGTAATAAATACGTGAAAAATGCTATTCATTCCTTCGTGACCGACAATCATTGAGATAAACACTTGTCAATTTCAAGATCAACAAGTATCTACGTGGTGGTGTGTCGATTACCTAGATAGGAGGAAGTAGATTCAACTTTAATTTTATGCAACTCGATTACTGACAAAAATTTCACAAAACTTTTAATAGTTGAAGAAAAAATTCAGATCGATTTATAAATATTTGACACGTTTCAATAATAATTTCACTGAAGGTTAAAATCAACAGCACTGGGTACTGAGAGCACGGTCATCGTAAAGTAAGGTCAAGAACAACGTAACGTGGGATGGGTATACTGTAGAGTAGGTTAAAGTACCAGTAGTTATGACAGATACAAACGTAGACGTGCTTCTTATTCATTCTGGTTAACATCAAAACCGAAGGTGGTCATTGATCTTTAAGCGGCATATCTGTTATTTTTTCTTTCATTCATAATTAAGTATAGTTCGCTATTGCTAGTACTCACGCGTGTATTGCATACATAATACATGCAGTACCTAATTCCACCCATTTTGAAAGTTTCCACCGTTTGGTTAATCGGTTTCAACAATTTAAATCTCTGAATAGTCATTTACAAAACTATAAAATGCAAATAAAGCAAGAAAATAATTAACTTGTTGGCTGAACGAGAAAACTGTCGACATGAAGTATCAGCATTGTAGTAGGCGAGGTAGGTACTTACTCACTTGACTACAAAAATGAGAAATGCGCATTCCACCAAATATGTTTAATGTTACAATGTACAATCAACTGAAGAGGCATCATGTCCAGTAGTTTTGTTCATACTTTACATTTTTTTATTTCAGAAAACATAAATTCGAAAAATTCAACGAAGAGCTATATTTTACAATTGTTGAAAATGTACAAATTTCTACGAATATTTAACAAATACCTACATCATAGATAGTACATATTTTGATGAAAAATTTTGAAGCTTCTTTTAGCTGGACCTGATGATTGAAGTTTCAATAGTTTCATTTCAATACCTAATTGCGAATTATATTCAGTTCATTACAACTTCTCTTCCCGACACGGAAAAATATACTTAGGTTATGTAACTAAACGGAACACGGTACCTATCACGATTCGATTATGTCTACGTAAAAATCTCATTGTTATCGCAGTGGAAAAAAGGGTAGTACAGATAGATGAAGTACCAATACCAACATAGAACGTGAAACCAAAAACACTTCATCCACCTAAAGTCATAAAATGCCTATTTTCGAAATATGGTATGCTTTTCATGTTCGACAGCCACAGCTCAACTTCGAGCACAATCTCCAGTTTACAAAAAAATTATAACACGGAAATAAAATACTTGAAGGTGTGAACTAATAACAAAAAAATGAATAAATTTTTGACATAATCTTTGATAACTAAATCGAAATGGAAGGGCTGAATTACGAGGAAATAAATATATCACAATTTTCCTCATTTTTAAAAAGTGTATGACACTGGAAAAAAATTTAATTTAGTATTTGAGTCCTATGGACTTGCTAGTTATGTTGAATCAACTTGTAGTGTTATAACCTTTCAGTGCCGTCTTTTCTAGGATTTAAAATAGCTTTTACATCATCAGCTTCTAAGGTTTCGTACTTCAACAAAGCTTCTGCCAGTTGTTTGTGCTCCTTAGCATGGCTTTTTAAAATAGTTTTAGCGCGCTCGTAAGAATCTTGAAGAAATTTTTTGATTTCTTGATCAACAGCTTCCGTAGTACTAGGACTAAGTTCATTGACATTAATAAATGAACCATCTTTATTGTCGAAAGTCCGAAGCCCAACTTTTTCAGACATACCCCATTCCTTGACCATATGCGTAGCAATAGTGGTTGCCTGCCTCAAATCGCTTGCTGCGCCTGAAGTAATTCTATCAGGACCAAAAATTAATTCTTCAGCCGCTCTTCCACCCATCATGGTATCGATCGTTGCTAATAATTCAGACTTGCGAGTGTGATAATTTTCTTTCTTCGGTATGTAAGCTGTATGGCCCAAAGATGGTCCACGGGGTATGATGGTTACTTTATGGATAGGATGTGAATCTTTTGTATAGTGCGCAACAAGAGCATGACCTCCCTCATGATAAGCAGTAATTTCATTCGCTTCTTCATCAGGAATTCGATTTTTACGAGCTGGTCCCATAATGACTTTATCTCTTGCATTTTCCAGATCTTTCATCGATACAAATTTCGCGTTATCGATAGCAGCTTTCAGAGCAGCCAAATTAACCATGTTTTCCAAATCAGCTCCAGTGAACCCCGTAGTACCTCTGGCAAGTAGATCAATATCAATATCACGGCACTGTATTTTTTTCAAGTACAACTCCAAAATTTCTTTTCGGCCAGTAAAATCGGGAACATTTACATGCACTTCTACATCAAAACGTCCTGGCCTCAACAGGGCTTTGTCTAGATCTTCTCTTCGATTTGTGGCTCCAAGTACGATCACTCCTTCGTTTTGATGGAAGCCATCCATCTCGGATAGTAACTGATTAATGGTCTGATTAGCGTAAGGATGTAAAACGGAGTTGGTTCGCTTACCACCAACGGCGTCAATTTCGTCGATAAAAATCACGCAAGGTGCTCGATTTTTAGCCGCGCTGAATAAATCACGAACACGACGAGCACCTTGCCCGACTAATATTTCATCGAATTCCGAACCAGCTGCGTGGAAAAAAGGAACACCGGCTTCGCCAGCCACAGCTCGAGCTAACAAAGTTTTTCCTGTTCCCGGCGGTCCTACTAATAATGCGCCTTTTGGTAGTTTACCACCTAATGCTGAAAATTTTTCCGGATTTTTTAAAAACTCTACGATTTCTTGAAGTTCTTGTTTAGCTTCATCTACACCTTTGACATCATCAAACGTTATATCAATGTCTTGAGCGTCCACTTCGACTTGATTTCCCAACTGAAGTTTGAATACGGTGCCACTAGCTGATGCCATCACTGTTGCAACTCCTAAAACTATTAATACTACTAACAGAAAAGTTTGAAGCGCTTTTAGCAATTTGATCGCTCTATTATGTTTGCTCTGACCAGCTGCGTATCCCTCCGCAAAAGCAACTTTGAGTTTAGTCATTTCTTCTTCAGTTAAATTTTCCGTTTTCAGAAACTTATTGGCCAGATTTGTTTTACCCAAAATAGTAGCATTAGTTCCTTCCAAAGGAAATATATCTTTAATTCGTGAAGTAATGGAATTTCCTTTCATGGATTCCGTTTTAATAGATCTTTCAGTTTTAAATGTGCGGATTTGTTGGTCGAATAACCGTCTGTGATTCAAACTAAGCGTACAAATCGAGTTTTTACTACGTGTGTTATGGAGTGAAATGAGACAGGAATCGTATCCATGCTTAGGTAAACCTTTCTTATTATCTGAGAACGTTCTTCCGGATATATAGGATTGTTTCCAGTGATTATCGATTTTTTTTTTCTTACATCCAAGAATATTAACCGAAAATTTACTTTCAGGGTTTAAAGTTACCGCATTCAGATTAAGCTGTTTCACCACATCTTTAAACGATTGGCATATGTTCTCGGTGCGTTGATTATTTGGATTACCACAAAGCTGACGGTTAGTCCTCGACTTCCAGCACGCAATATTCAAAGGTATTTGCGCCAGGTGATAAACAACCGGATTGTTGATAGGTACTGCGAACATTCTGTAGAACACAATCAACAAAAGTACCAAGTCTTCAAAAATAAGAATCTCTGCGTTTTTGATGATAGGAAATTAGCAAACCTGAAAAAAGAACGAAACTTACGTAAATCTGCGCCAATACTTTGAAAGGCATTCAAGATGTCATTTCACTTACAAATATCATAATGCTGATATCATCTGCAGATGTCATCATTCAAATTACTGCAAACGGTTCTGCCTTCAGGAACACAAATCTGTAAAATAAAAAGCACTATATTATGAGAATTTCAGTGTAGGGTTGATCGATAAGAACCATAAGATTGTGAAAAAATGTAATACAGAGACAAGTGCGGTAATCAATATGTACTTCAGAGACAAAAATAGGTATTAGTTTCAAAACTCCACCATTCGCGTCACACGATGGCAAAATAAGTTGCAATATAAAAAGCAATTGCAACATATTATTGTGAGATGATCAATGCGTATGTATTATGAGCCCATCGGATGGTATTTTACAACCTTTATAAAAACAGAAATTACTTACGGTTCAATCGGTAAATTTGAAATCCATCATTCACAACTTTAAATTGTATTAAAATATTCGAGCAAATCGAATTAACGAAAATGCAAAAATCATCAATCTGAGTGTTGTTCTCTCTCTTCGCTTCTTTATCATTTTTTTTTTTGATGAATACATAATCAAACTGGATGGTATACTTAACTTAATGAAGAAAAAGTTGCAAGGTTGCAAGTTGTGTGTCACGCAGCATTGCGATGCCTTTCGGGCGGTGGCATCACGGCTCACCCCTCACGGCTCTGAGCTTGATCGGAACTCAGGAGCGGACGCGGAGGGAAATGAAATAAAAATAATTTGAAAAGGAATAAAAGGATTTTCGAGTTTCAACTCCTTTGTGAGAAAAACTGTCAGCTCTTGACTCACCAATTTTTCGAGTCGGACTCCATTTTTGCGACTCACTCGCGACTCCTAGCGACTCTTATACTCGCGACTCCGAGCGATTCTTTTACGTTTAGATCGTGAATGAATTATGTTCATAATTCATTGGGAGTCGCGAGTAAAAGAGTCGCGAGTGAAGAGTCGGACTCACAATCGGGCGAATCGGGTACATAAATTCATTCAATAATGATCTAAAAGTAAAAGAGTCGCTGGGAGTCGCGAGTGAGTGAATTTGCGCGACTCTTCAAAAATTGGGAGTCCCACTCCTCGATTCGCGACTCTCCTAAATTGAGAGTCGGACTCGGAATCGAACGCGGAGTCGCAGAGTCGGACTCCTCGCGACTCCTACCTGCGACTCCGAGTCGCCCCATCTCTGCTATCACCTGTATAAGAATAACTTTTTACTGAATGAGAAAAAAGTAAAAATCTGACCATAAATTCATAATCATTGATTTCACGATAAAACAAAATAAAAGTCCCGTGTACAAAAGAATTTTACTTATTAATGAACTACGTGAAACATCACTTTTTCTTGGGCTTAGATTTAAATCGATCAAGTACAGATATTATTTCGTTACTCGCAGTTGTTTTCTTAGAATCTTCCTGTTTTTCCAACTCCGACAAATTCTGGGATAAAGCAGCGTTTTTCATTTTAATGAATTCCTGTGAAAATTTTTATCATCAGAATTTACTTGATACAATCAACCCCATATAAATGTATACGCCAAATCAAGACTGTAAGAACCTTTTTATTTTCTTCTCGAATGATTTCTGTGACTTTGGCTGCATTAATTTTGCGTTTTTTCCTTCGAGGTATTAGATCTATCTTCGCTGGTTTCAAATGCTGAAAAAAATTGATGATTTCGTTACTGATGTTTGATTACAGTAAATAAATTTTGACGGAAGAAAATTCCTTTACTATTAATTTGTTTCTAGCATCAATTTTTTCTTTCAACGTAGGAACATGAACTTCCACGATATCAAATGGATCCAGAGTAATCATCTCGGGTTGGATCTATAAAATTACAAACAACATTAAAAGAATTTCTCAACTTACAAGTATAATTATGGTTCTCATTTTTATAGTAAATACCTTCTCTAACAGCGCCTTGACCTCTGCTTCTTGTCGCTGTTTCTTAGTTTGGAATGGGTTAGCTTCTAAAGCATCGATATTTGGTTCCCCACTGCCTGATGCCGTTAAGTGTAATTATTAATAATAATAAAAACTTACGAAAGAAGTTCAAAAACAAATCTTTACCAGGAACAAGTATACTAGTGTAGCCTTCTTGATGACCGATGCCGAGCACGTCCTCGTAGGGACAAAACTGAATGTCTCCCGCAGGACAGAAAAGTCTATGTCTTAAATACGGATGTTTAGCAGAAGTGGTACAGCAATCATTATAAATCTAAAGTAAATAATAAAATTCAACTCAATCAGATAAAATTGGACTAAGTACGTTAAAGAAAACCAACCCACCTCAACTACGTTGCCTAAAGATACAGCGAGAAAAGATTTTTGACTAAAAGCTAGATTTATAGCTGTCGAATGTAAAAAATACTTCTGCACAGGTCCGTTTAAATTTCTTACATCCCAAATATTCATTGTGTGATCAACACCACTTGTAGCCATGTACCTGAAACAACGAAAAAATTAGCTAATTTTGTAAAATCGACTGACGATGGGAAATATATCAAGGAATAAAACACACAATCCTCGACAGTCGATAGCGATTCCAGAAAGACATGTTTTATGACACAGCATTTTAGCGATAGGCTCTTTACAGTTGGGCGCCCACATACTCACGATACCTAAAATCAATAAATTAATACATCGACAGAATGTAACTTTGGAAAAATTATTTCGTTTGAGGTACATGTGTAGTACACACCTTTATTGTGACCAGTACAAATTACAGCGTTATAAGGATTTTGAGTCATTACCGATAATTGGCCTAATTTTGCGTTGAACTGAGAAACAATAGTACCTAAAGACACGTCAAGCCAAGTGAGATAGCCTTCCTCACTCTAAAAAAAAGACAGGAAAATACGTAAACCATTACCATTAACAACACAAATAACAAAGAGAAAAACTGAAGCTGAAGTAATACGTTACCCCGGAAGCTAATAGAAAATGATATGGTAAAAATTCTAATCGTAAAGGTTTGTTAATGTTCTTGACACAATGTATTTCAACTCCATTATTATCGTAAATATACAGCCACTTTTTCTGAGCTACGGCAAACAGTGTTTCTACGTGTAGCCATCTGCAACACGGTTCAGGTACATTTTGTAACTTTTGAAGCATTGCTCAAAGCACATATTTACGAACAACAATACTCACTGCACGTCGAAAACTTCTTCCATAACGTTTATCTCACAATTCAGAAATTTCGTGATCCAGTCGAAACAAGCGATGTGTCCTTTACGTCCGCCGATCAACAAATGTCTTCCGTTTCGAGTGAAATTCATCCTGAAAATTTTGTGATTGTCTTACTGTAGATGAACACATTATTTCAATGAATAACAGTAAAAAACTATTGGATATCGCCACATTACCTATATGGTCCAAAATTTAAATTCAAATTAAAATGTTTTGCAGCACTCGTTACGTCAACAACATTAGTGATTTGAGATTGTTTGATACCAGAAGTTCTTTCCCCATCATCAGGAACGAGAAAACTATATCAAATATTCATAAATATTATTATTCAAAACAACATTTCAAACATAAATTGAAATAATACAATACCCAGCTTCTTCTGTAAGCAATAATTCGGCTCTAGCAGATTGTTCCGTAGCCCATTCAATTTTCTTTTCCTTTGCTATCAACTTCTTTTTGAAAAAGTTTGTTTTCACATTATTAACGTCGTGCAGACCTTCACCTCGGCTATAATATTGAATTCGCTTTTCATCAATCAATTTTTTTCCTTCTGTCCTGGGAGATTTCTTTGGTATAGCTGCATCAGTTGCCGTATTTTTAAGTAGCCGTTTTTGTAACCTAAGCTGATGACGTTTTTTTATTCTAAGCTTCTTAGTAGATGGAAGTTTATCATCAACCCCAGGAGCTTTCTCTGTATTATCTTTGTATAATTCGTCAACATTCACTTCAAAGTAGCGCGACATCTGAAATTTCAACAATTATATACGACTTGGAGAACAACACGTGAAAAAAAAAATTGAATAAATTAAAAAAAAAAACAAAATTGAGGAAGAAAGTGCATAATATCATATGAACTCACTTTTGATGTTTGACAAAGCAATGGTTACATTAATATTGAACACATTTCAACATGACTTCGTAGGAGTTGAATGAATTGATTAAACTAATAAACTTCCGATGAAATGAGAAACGCAACTGCGAGAACAAAAAATCCCAATTCCCAACCTGAAAAGTTGAAGTTGAAAAAATGAAATGATGAAAAATGAAACTTTAGGATTGTGAAAATAAATGATAAGAAACACGTGCGTCTTTTTGATTGACTTCGTTAGTCGCGTGCATTCCACTTTCCACTGGCACTGGCTGGCTGGCTCTCCAGGAGATAGGTAGTAGTGTAGACGTGTAGACTGTAGGTCACTCGCATTGTCAAACTGTCCTTACCATTCACCTACGTCTTCTTTCTTCTTTTCTTCAATAAAAAAAAACAATAATAATTACTTTGATAAAAAAAATAGATAATTGTTGAGTTATGAAATTGTTTTTTTGCCAATTATGCTCAAAAACTGAATTTTATTTTTGTTGGATATTGTCAATTTTTACTTTTTTAGCCATAGCTTGGCCATAGCGAAGCGAATGGCCAAAACGGAAAACATACGGAAAACCAACGACATGAACTCGTTGTTGTAGTCGTCCCCAGGCTTACATATTGCCGTCCTTATCATTTGTTATTCTCTCGTTGTCACTTCTCTAATTGGAATCTCATTCTCACAAGAGTTCAGAAAAATTCTCAAAGAAAATTTGAATTTTCTTGAAAAATCTATATGTTTGTATAATTTTCTTTTTGAAACTTGAAAGTGTTATTTGGTGTTTTATTGTGGGTTCAGAATTTGAAGTGAAATGATTTCGATCAAATTCAAATCAAGTTGATGTACAGTAAAATAATAAGCTGAAACCAACGGAAGGTATTTCCGAGTTTTGGTGATTTAACATTTTGATGATTCGAATTCTACAGTAAGTTGAATAACTCACCACTCTGTGTTTAACTTTTGATCATTAGTATTTTATCTGCATTTATATTAGCATAAGATTGTTGTTTTTAAGGTACGTCCAACCGCAAAGAAGTCTTGAAGCATTTAATTGGAATTCCCTTGAAAATGCTGACTGATCAAGAAAAGAAGGCTTTATTACATTTCACTCATTCTCCCTCCGTTTTCAATGATAATCGATTGAGAAGCTTAGCGTCTTCTATTACTAATGGAAGAATAAACCCTGAATCTCGCGAAGATTCTGTTAAATGTCTTCTCTTACATGCGGAGTCATTATATTCGGTTCTGAGTAACAAGAAAGTAACCGCTGCAGTCCTGTTGAAATACCTTCATGAGTTGAACGTTCCTGCTCCTGGAAATGCTAACAAAGAAACACTTATACATAGGATATTATATTCAGAATGGAAGTTTCCTGTACCAACTTTGTTACCAGGTAGCCATGTTAGTATGACCAGTCATAATACCGCCGGCTTATCTGATCAGAATGGTTTTACTCCCGTCGTGAATAATGAAAATGATAATTCATCTTCAAATAATTTCTACAACATAGGCGGTGCGCCTATGAGCAATCAAGTTTACATGAAACAGTCTGGCAGTTTAACCCCATTACAGTGTTCTCAACAACCTGCATACCAATTTAGTCAATTTAATTCGCAAAGTATGCGATCTCCATCCACGGTACCATTCGCTAATTCTCGCCAAGCTTCTGATCCGCATTATTTGGGACAAAATGCGCAGAATTCTGTATCATCTAATAACTCTTTACAAGTGTATAACAATCCTCTAAGACCTAGCACTTCTCCGTATTCTGAAGTTATAGCATCCCACCATCTGTTGAAAGAAGTAAACTCCCTGGCGTTTGATGACTTTATGGTAAATTTCGCGAAAATGTTTTATGAACTGCTAAATAGCTCTGCTGGAGGATATCACCATGGATTAAATGAGTCACATTTTTTCGACGAGTGTAAAATGATGATTCAAATTAAGGGAGGAGAAGAAGACATAGAACAGACAGGCGAATCTGTTGTTGACGTATTAAGGTTGCTATCGGACTTGCGACGAGAACACCAGTTGGCATTCAATCCGAATCTTACCCCGGAGGGTGTTCGTGGTAAAACTGACAGCCATGGATTGATTTACGCTGTAGCCAGTGGTACCTTACATCACGGTCGAGGAAAGTTAGTGGGCGTTTTTGAACAAAGCTTCATTTTGCGAAAAGATCCATTTGAGCATAACAGCTGTAAAATAGCCGATTCAACTCTTATTCTAAGAAGCAATAGTTCTGTGAGTGCATTTTCGCAGTTGTTATTGCCTACAAGCAGCAGAAGTAACGAACGTAATTTTGCAATTCAGAACGTTCCTTCTTCGGATAACCAATTACAACTAACTTATCACTCTTAATTGGATGTTCTGTTCATATGTTGAATTCTGTACCTACCATTTTCGATTAAATAATATTGTGTGATATGTGAATGACTGTTTTTTTCTTTCTTCAAGTACCTACCATTTCAGAAATTTTTACCTAGTAAACACTTCCACTTCACTTCGGATTTGAAAAAAAAAAAAGGAAATTCAAGAAAAATGAAACTACTTCAACGAAAACTGGGATATATTACGTACTTTCAAACAACTAATACATAGGTAATTGAATAACACGAATAAAATAAATATACTTACAATACACATAGGATAAGAAGCAAGTGACTCGAGGTAATTTCTTACTTTAAAAATAATAAAAATATTTTACAGGCGTAAAAAGTTGTGCGTAGTATTATATCATGTCGAATGTTAATCAAATTAAAACTAAAAAAACCTGCGAAGGAAAATTGTTTCAAAAAATGTTTAAAAGTAATTGGAACAATACTGTAAAAAAAAAGCTCGAAATAAGCTCTTGAAGTTACAGTTTCAAAAAAAAGTTGTGTACAAACCGATATAAACGCAGGGAATAATAAAAGTAAATTTAACGTGATTATGTATTTGAATGAGTTTAAAAAATACCGTAGTACTTTTTTACGTAATTTTTTCTTTTAACATAACACAGCCAAAAAAACATTTTATATAAAAAATGATATCGAAAACGTAATGTAAACAACTGGTTAATTACTAAAAATTTGACGATTGTAATTGATAATTACGCACGTCGATTATAAATCTCTTTTTGAAGGCGGAACAAGATGGTCCGGGAGTTTTGAAGGTAAATCGTGATTATCTAACTTTATTTCGATAAGATACATCGCTAAAGCGAATTCATCAGCATCAAGTAGCCCATCTTGATCCACATCGGACAGCTTCCAGATTTTTCCTAAGACTGAATTAGGCAACTTCGATTTGACCATTTCAGCTTTTGCATCTGAAGAAATTAAAAATTTAAGAAGTTTCAATTTTTCCAGATGAAGTGAATGTAGATAGCAGTGTTGTATTGTTCGACTGGAATGATTTCGTTCCGGTCCATGTTTCCGCGTTCCAAGAAAAAAACAAAACGGACCTGTTTCGTTCCATTTGTGGAACGAAAACAACAGAAAACTCATGTTCCGGACCAGATCGAAAGATTTCGGTTCGGTTTCGGACCAGTTCCGGTTTCGGTCCAAACCAAATTGTTTCCAGATTGAGTAAGACACAAAATAAAATTCTAGGTTCAACAAAATTTTTATACAATTCTACAATGTGAAATTTACTTCAGTCCAGACTCCAGAGGACGTGATATGTGATTGACGTTGAAGTCGAAAAAAGCACACCAGTCCAAAAGTGGACCATTACTTTTTTCAGTTCCCATAAATTGAACCGAAAAAAATAACGGTTCGGTTTTGGACCAAAGAGAAAGACCATTGTACTTTTATGAATCCTAATGTTTGGGTACTTTTTTGAGTTTTTTTTTTTTCCAAATTTTGATTGATGATGATGATTGAAGTCAAATGTCAGAAGAAGATGATTGGTCCGAAATCGAAGCGTTATTTTTTTGGTTCGGTTTCGGTCCTTGGTACACTATTGTTTATTGTTCCGGACCGGACAATTACGGGCCAGAAATGGGCAGTTTTTAGCTGTTATGGCCGGCGGATCTGGTGGTGCTCACGGGCTCGAGCACCGCACCTGAAATTGTTTAGGTGGTGCGGAGTACGACCTGAACAATTTCAAATTCCAAAATTGGTCAATATTCCCAAGTGTGAAAAATCAAAAATGGGGCAAGGACTACATCTTTTTCAAGCCAACATTGCCGTTTTTTCAAAAATTTTCTCAAAATTTTTACCCTCGCTTCGCTCGGGTCATATTATGCTGTTTATTTCAATAATTTTGGCTCAAAAACAGAACAAAATTACTGTAAAAATTATACTGTTTTGAAACTGAAGCCTGCCCCCAAATCATTGAGTATGGTCTGTCCCCATCTATGATTGAGCGGAACACTTGGGAAAAATTTCAGATCATCGTCCATGATTTCAGGAAAAGAATTTACCCCCTCCCCCAGTAAAAAATTCGGCTAAATGACGGTGAACTTTTCAGTGAGCACCACCTAAAGTGCCGGCAATGTTAGTGGTTCAGGTTTCGATCCATGTTCCGGTCCATTTTGGTCCAACAACACTGGCTAGGTACATACAGCTCTTATCATTAAGGTTGACTTACTTGTGCCTGTAACCTTTCCATCGATAGGGTTCAACGTCTCAAAAACGGAGTCGTACTTATATCGTTCTTTGCTGACAATCCATTCCGGTTCACCCTTACCAGCATCTGTACCCTCACCTCGTTTATACCCAAACGGACTCACCGTGTCTTGAACGCCTTGAAAAGCACCTCCTGAAAGTGAAAAATAAGATTGCACAATATGGCTTGAGAAGGCGCGAATTTGAAGTGAAATCAATAAATTTTACCTTTAACCATAGGTTCCGTAACAGTTACATTTTCTTCCAAAGGAATCAATGCCATCAGTCGGGCAATATCTTCAGCTAACATTTTATCAACCACTTCTAACAAACGTGGTTTGATCAACTGGAATTTTGTGAAGTCTTGAAATTGCAGTGCATCCTGGAAATAAATGATAAGAAAACAACGATTACCACCAACATGATAAAACACAGGGAAATAAATTGATAACTGAAGTTGAAAAAGATAATTTAATAGGAATCAATTAATTTTCTCGAAACTTCATGCTACAGTAAAGTAATGTACGACTGTCGAAGTGTAGACACCCACCTGCATTTTCTTCACGTCTGGGAAATCACCGGGAGATATATGATGTTCGCGTTGAATATTTTCATAAATTACGTTCAAGTTCTTGATTAACTCTTTCTTTTTGCCATCTTTTCCAAACATTGAAGGCATATCTTTTCGTAAGGAACTGATAATGTAGGCGTGTACCTAAAAAAATAAACACCAATCGTTAATTTAATAGTAAGGAAATGTAATGAAAAAAAGATTCTATTTTACAAATAAACTAAATAGGTAATTATTTCAGATTTTTTTCAAATGAAAAATTAGATTTCCAAAGTTTTATTTTATTTTGGCATTTTTTTATTTCTTCGTGAAATCATGATACTTCATACTGTCGGTACACACAAGCACGCTAAGCGACAAAGTGAGCTTTCGCAGACCTTGAATACTACGAATGAACTATTGATAATTGTATTCAACGCCCACCATGCACATATTGTCAATCGAATTGTATTCTAATAAAAACGTTGTAAATTAATTATGTTTATAAAGGTGTAAGCTATATCAATTCAAGGGAATGAATCGTGATAACTCTTCTCTTTCAAAAACTAAGCAGCAGACCAGTTAAGACTTATATGTAATAACGACAGTTTCTCTTACAACACATCTAATTCATTTCAATTCAGATAAATGCCAGCTATGAGAGCGTTTTCACAAATTAATAACTGTCATATTAATTACGCTTTAATTCAAATCAAGTGTTGAATGAATATTAAAGAACACATTTCCGTACAAAACTGTTTCAAATGAAGAGTATTAACAAATTTAATAATATTACTTGAAATGTCAATACCTATGTACATTTTCTGCTATTGTAATACATACCAAACCAACCTCTACCATTTTCATACGTACAATGAAACAAGGATAAAAGATATCTTTCGTTTTTTTCAAAATCCTTCACATCGTAATACGCATAGTTGAAAATACATGGTCATTTGAAAATTAAATCAAAAAGTTATATTATACGTCAGAAATCGGATCCCGTTAATAACCCTAAAGTTGAAATATTGCAATTATGTTGCAAATTTTGAGCTAAACTATAGATTTATGCTACAGATAATTTCGCAAGGTTATACCAAGAGAAATTTGTCGTTGATCTGTCGCAATAACAACGGAATTGTATAGCAGCAGCAACATACGAGGTACCTAACTAAATCGCACTTCCATAAAAATAATTGAATTATTCGTACACGGGAGACGATTAAGAGTATCGTGGCGTCAAATATAGATGGGCACTTCAACATTTCACTCAAAATATTAGTTATTCTTCAAAAAGTAGACATATCATCAGTGAGTCACGCCGTACTTTACAAGTTGATATCTAAATGCAGATTAATTTCGAATATATCTTGGAAAAAATGACAAATGGATTTCTTTCAAATTCTCACTACTGGTGAAAACTGACGAATTTACACCTATTATCGTTCAATTTTCCACATAAATATTCAGCAAAATAATACTTGAATAACCAATTTCTTTTTGAAATACATATACTCGTAAAATATGTATCAAACGAGATTTAAATATTTTTACCTTGGCTAATCTGGCTCTCTTAATTAAATCATTCAATTTTCTAAGCGCAGCATTTCTTGGCAGTGATTGTAAATCTTTAAATAAATCTTGCTCTTCATCTTCAAATAATCTATTACAAAAAAATTCATCAAACAAATTTCAAAAATGTCATAAAAATGTTGAAAAGAAATATTACAAACCGTACCTTCTATTCACATCGTAGCGCAGCGGTTGGTCCCAAAATGATCCTATATAAACACGTGCAACTTCTGGTGTTTGTAAAACTTTACCCAATGACCACATAAGGGCGCCGTATACTCGCATTAATTGTTGGTGATCAACCATATCAGCTTTATTAAGTACAATTCGTATTTTATCGTCGTGTCCTCTAAGTGCTTCGATAGATCTTCTAAATTCGTCAGATATATCTAGCTTATGGGCGTCAAATAGCAGAATTATTCTGTCCACTCTTTCGGCAAACCATTCCAGCACGCCAGTAAAATCATACCCCCGATCGACTCGCTGTTTTTCTCCTGATAATATACCAGGCGTATCAACAATAGAAATTCCTTTCAAAACGGGCGATTCAAGCAATGAACATTGAAGACGATTCAAAAACGAGTTCCCAAATTTTGAAAGAGGTCTAAATTGTTTATTGGGATCGACCACCAACGCATTGCCAGGGATAACGCCTTCCTTTTCTCCATACATAACAGCAATGAATCGATCAGTTGTTGGTTCAGGTCCAATCCGTATTCCAGGGAAATCTCTTTCTAAAAGGTATTTTATGAAAGTTGTTTTGCCAGTAGAGTATTGACCAACAAGCAGTATCATAGGTTTTGCGTCGAAATCCGGATCATCGAGTTGAGGTGAATGAAAATCATGAAAATGATACGCAGACTCCAACGGTAGAAGTTTTTGTTTGTAAATCGTTTTTAGACCTTCTAAAACGCTATCGAATTGATCTAACGCATGTTTCGAATCGTTCTTGCTAATCCAGCTAAACATTTTGAATTGTTTCCAGAGTATTCAAATCACACTTATATCAGAAAATATGACAAAAAGATTGTGAATAATGTTACTTTATCACCATTACAATTGGTGCCACGACAAACACATTCAAGAACGAAGTTTCGCAAAAGGCGGCCACTGTCCACGAATTTCAATAAACCAATCTAAATATCACCATCAAAGCACTATTATGCATTATCTAATATCACAAGAGACGGCGATGACGGCGAGACAAGATCATCCAAATTCATACAATTCCAAGTGCGGCTGCAGATAATTAACTAAGAACACGAAGATTCACTTTTCCGCTTATTTCTTGAATATGTAAGCAATAAATTGAAGGGAATGATAACATATTGCACCGAACCGATAGGGAAACTTGAAATGGACAAGTGGAACTAGAATGAAACAACACAACACTTGCACAACACACTTTTCGTCATCAGAATGATGAATCACAAAATCACAGATCACCTCACCACTTTAACTACTTACGTTGCAACAACGCTCACAAACACACAAATATAACGTTCAACCTTCAATAGCGTTCTAGCGTTCAATATCGTTGCGGTTT
Organism: Paracoccus marginatus; assembly: GCA_900065295.1. Classification (NCBI taxonomy): domain Eukaryota; kingdom Metazoa; phylum Arthropoda; class Insecta; order Hemiptera; family Pseudococcidae; genus Paracoccus; species Paracoccus marginatus. The sequence goes on along the minus strand of FIZT01019949.1, from coordinate 2,016 downwards.
TGTTTCAGTTTCATTAGTAGCTCATGTTCAGCTTTCAGCTCGTTTAGCTACATTTTCGTTTTATTTTCCTAGAAAAGAAGTTACGATGAATGAGATTTGAGAATGAATGAATTGAATTGAAAAAATGGTCAAATGACGAATACTGATTACTAAATACCTGAGCAAGTGAGCATCATTATTCATTATTTTCATATGTTATATTTTTCATTTGACAGGCAATAGGTAGGCACCCTTTTGCTTTTAATGTCTATCTCTCCAGTCTCCTCTCTATTGTCTTGCCTCACTCACTTCTCGTCCTCCCACGTCTACCCTCCACCAATACTTCTCACGTCAGCCATCAGAACATCAATGGCTCAATGCTCGCTACTTCGTCAGAGACCAAATCACAGGATCACACCAATAATAAAATAGTAAAATAACATAATATACCTACATACCTATCAGATGAAATTAATTGCATAAATAAAAATGATCACTTTGGTAACTTAAAAAAAGATCGATGGCGAGTGAATACATTTTGTAATGCGTTATCAAGTGTGTACCATTAATTTCAATTTATATCAAAAGGATCATCTATAGTTAGATCTGTTTCGAAGATTGTGCGATGAAACACTGAGGTACATAAGATAGGTATTATGAAACGATAACGAAGAAGCAGTACGAGCGGAAATGTAGAACCTGGTAATACCTATGTTTGCACAAGCATTGCTTTTCAGTGAAATAAATATTTTGAGTCACCAACAATGAAGAAATTAACGCTAGTTTGCTTTGTTCTTGCCAATAATTTTGTAGGAACAAAAAGTCTAACGCTGATTGAATCAAAATCATCCCAACAGAAGTACAATGAAAAATGCATCAAATTACTGAAATTTACTGGAAATGTTTTTCAAAAGTAAGTTTCTCTATGTACCGAATTATGAGACAACTGAGAAGAGAAGACAATAATCATTTTCGCAAAAGAAAAAAATGTATGTAGGGTGGTGCCAAGAATTCTGTTAAAATCTATCTCCTGTAATAGAACAAAACTTTAGATGGTAAGTACAGTAGAGTTGGAAGTTTGTTGATCGTCTGCTCTTATCGTTAGATTTTTTCGCTCTCAAAAAAAAAATATTTTTCATTACTTTTCAATTGACCCCATTTTGAAATAAAATATTATAATCGAAAGTAGGGAAAACATTCCCTTGCCTGCGTTTGACATATGACAGTTCGACTAATTCGACTACTTTAGTTGTTCAGTTCGACTCAACTCAAGTGACGAGCTGATGCCGCGAGCGACTAGTTCCTAGCTTCCTACTTTCTTACTGTATAGGTACTTGACACGGACAAAAACAAAATAATTGCACATACGTATTTTTCAAAGATTTTGCGCAATAATATTATTTTTTCTTCTCTGTCTGATAATTCTTGAGAATAAGCATTCGTTTTTGGTTTTTCTTTTAGTTTTTATAGCTCAAAAAATTGAGCGCGAGTAATATAAGTATTTGATGCATGAAAAATGTTCTGTTTTTCATTCTCTGCAAGCTCGTTTCTATTTCAAAGCTCTAGCATAAATCAATTAAAAGTTATGGAAGTTCAACTTGCAACAATTCTTTACTTCAAACTTTCATAACTTTTGATTGGTTGATGCTAGAGCTTTGAAAAAGAAACGAGCTTGCAAAGCGTAGAGAAGGAAAACAGAACATTTTTCATGCATCGAACACCTATATACTTGCTCAACTTTTCGAGTTACTAAACTATACTAGTAAAAATCTAAGAAAACAAAGCTCTTAGGACTAATGCTTTTCTTATGGATCGACAGAAAAAAGAAAATAATTGTGAAAAACCAAGTCGTGCGGCGATTGTATGCAATGGTAAAATACCTGTAAAGTGTTGAATAGGAGCAGAGATGGGGCGATTCTGAATCGCCGGTGGGAATCGTAGGGAATCGCGGAATCGGATTCAGAATCGGATTCTGAATCGGATTCTTTTTAATGAAGAATCGCCAATTTGGGAATCCGATTCTTTAATTCGAAGAAT